>DF358020.1:0-24259 GCA_000787875.1 Solanum virginianum
TGTCCTATGATTTTGTCAGTCTGTATAGAGGTTTGTGGACGCTTAGATATGTAGGTTGTGCCCAGTTTGTACGACTAGACCTACTTGGTGTGTTTGTTAGCAGTTTTGCACACCTAGGAGGCCTTGTCAACCCGTATATATATGTTTGATACTCTAATGGCTCTGTCTGGATTCTGTTAGCACTTTCTGGTATGCAAGTCATTTTAGGATAGTCAGTAAAACAAAGGAAACTCTACCAAAATTTCTGTAAAAATAAGATATCTGTTTGCAATATGACTTTGTGTTTATGTTTCGGTGCCCAATCCGGGCACTAGTCACGGCCCACAGGGTTGGGTCATAATAAAAGTGGTATCAGAGCAATTCGTCCTCAGAGTGTCCACAGACCGTGTCTAGTAGAGTCTTGTTTATCAGTGTATCGTGCACCACATCTATAAACAGGAGGCTACAGGACATTTAGGATGTTATTATTTCTTTCTGATCTTAGATCGTGCGATAGAGCGGTGCTATTAGGGTGACCTCTTTTTCTGACAGACTGTTTTGGTTTCAGCGATGCCTCCGAGAAAGACCATAGTTTTCCAAAAAGGAAATCCTTGTGCTGATTCAAATCTTCTCGAGTTCCAAAAGATGTCTCATACTGGTATTGGAAGTGTAGCTGATGGAGTACAAAGAGTGAACTCTGGTGGATTCAACAATGGTTCTGGAAATCTAGTAAATCCAGGAAATATCAGTCAAGGGATCGACTATAGTCATCCATTGTTCTTGAGTCCTACTGATATCAGTGGGGTAAGTCTCAATTCTTTTCAATTACTTGGTATTGAGAACTATGCCTTGTGGAGTCAGTCCTACTGATATCAGTGGGGTAAGTCTCAATTCTTTTCAATTACTTGGTATTGGGAACTATGCCTTATAGAGTCACTCCATAAGATTAGCATTGCTTGGTAGAAATAAAATTGGTTGATCGATTGTTCTAGCAAAAATCAAAATGTAAACGAAGAGTTATGGGGCCAATGGGAAAGAGTTAATGCTATAGTTCTCTCTTGGCTATTAAATTCAATGTCGAAGGGTCTGCTTGGAGGAATAACCTTTGCTACTTCTAATATAGTGTATAGGAGGACTTAAGGGAAAGATTTGATGGCATAGATGGCTCCAAAACTTTCAATTTGCACAAGAAAATAGTAACCTCACAACTCATCAAAGGGGTTAAAAAGGAAAAAAAAGGGCAATGTACAGACCTTTAAGATGAATTGTTTATCTCTATATTATTTCTGGTCTAAGTAGGAAATTTTAGATCAGGTAGAGGATCTTTGAAAAAAAAGATCGCGTAGGAATGATGGCGATAACAAGAATTAGAAGAGGAAGACACAGAAAGATGAGAAAAGCGATGATGAGCTAGTAGTGTAGTAGGAAATTTTAGATCAGGTAGAGGATCTTTTTGATTTAATTGACTATCTGTGACAAAAACCACAGGTAGAGTACATTCTGATGTAATTGTTTTTGCTATGCTAAGGGGACTACTTGAAGTAGTATACCTGTGGATATATATAATAGAAAAAGTTACTATTCTCAATTTTTTATCTGTATAGATGACCAGATAATTTTTTTTGCTGACGTGGTTGCTCTCTCAGTTTATTTATCTGTCATTCTATATGGATTCATTGATATCCTACTATGCAGCTAGAGGATGATTTGGATGATCTTGAGAATGCTCTTCCAACAAATAAGCCATCTGTGGTTCATTTTATTGATTGATTATTTAATTCGTTGAAGATTAGAGAAAAAAAAAGTTGGAAGGCTCTTGATTCTTTTAGAGAATTTCCCCTGAAAATTCAGATGTCAAACGAAAAGAGTGAACCAAAAGGATTCAGAATACAAAAGATATCTCTTAAGGCTTTTCAAGCATCAAGAAGTACTACCAGACACCCAAAGTGGGGCTATTGACACCATTCCAAAAGATAAATATGAAAGACAAGATGTCAATTATTGTAGTGAATCAAGGGAAACAAGTCATCCTAGAAGATCTGGTTTCAGGTTTAGAAGGCAGTACATTGCATAAAATCTTGACATATGCACTTCAGCAAAAGAAGAAAGTGAAATTGAGCTAACTTGTGAATGAAGCAGGATTTCAATTTTTATCTGAAGATTTTGACATCAAAAAAACTTTTATCGGAAGATTTTGACATCAAAACTGCTCATGTTATACCAGGTGAAACAGAGTTTCAGTCAAACAAGGTTTCAGAGATACTTGTGGAAGGATTTTTTGAAGGTATTAGTGATCCAGATAGAAAAAAAATGTGTTGCTTGGAGATACCAATTTGGGGAAGCAATACAATGAACAATCTAAATCAAATAAAGCCAATTCTTCCCATGTTTGCCCAAATTCTTCTGAAACTATATTGGTGCTCACAGAGCTTCAGTCAGATCAACTTTGTCCTTTAGAAGGTATTCCAGAAGAACCTACTGATTTGGGTACAAATCGAATGCTGTATGTTGAGGATGGGAAGCACATCGAACAATCAAACCCAATTAATGTTGAATTGCCTCAGCAAATTAACGAGAAGAATTTCCTTGAATATGAAAGTTCACAAATATCTGAAACAATTGGTCATGATGATATAGAGAAGGTTGCTAATAGCCCTATTACAGAGGAAACAATCAAAGGAGCAAACTACTACCTTAAGAAGTTCTGCTGAAGCAGAAGAGTAAATGAAGAAGAAATACCATCTTGTTTTTAATGCTTGCAGGTAATTCAATCTTTCGCTGAACTTTGTTGCTTAGTAAGTAAATTTTGAGCGTCAAATGTATTGTTGTGATAGTGGAAGGAAAACTCCTCCTAAAATTGTTTCTAAGACTTGTAAGGTCGGTCTAACATTTGAGGATGAATTTTCTAAGGGGGGAAGGATGTTAGACCCCGTATGTCCTTAATTGGATCGATTAGGAAAAGTTTGGGACCAATAGTGGAATTTTTGCAAAGTTGGGTACTTGAAAGAATTTAGTAGTGCCACTTTCACTTGTGTTGCATTCCAATTAGTCCAAGTGTGGGAGGACCATGTTCTTTGACCAAGACTTTGATTATTTATATGTAATGCCCCTTGTCTTGAATTCATCATTGAATTCATTTTCCACTCCTAAAACACTTAGCAAAAATAAGCCAAGTGAAGAACCAAGAGCTAAAGCTCTCAGCTTTGCACAAGGAAACTTGAGATTTCTTTTCCTTCATTCTAAAATCTTTTTGATGATATAAACCTACTATTTTGGGTCTTCTAAGTGGCTTGAAGAAGTTGTTGGAGCAAGAAAACAATTCTTTCCTCAAGATTGGAACCCTAGCTCATTTAAGGGGGTGAAGTGATAAGGTAAGAATTTATCTTGTTTTATGTGTTATTACGGTTGTATATATATTGTAGTATGTTAAAATGAAGAAAAAACATGAAATAATAAATATTGGAAATGAGGTGTGTGGGTACAAGTGTTGGTCGTGTAAGTGGATATATGTTATTTTGTGTTGGAATTATGAATTGATGCTTAGTTAACATAGCATGATCTTTATAGAGTCAAGCAAGGATTTGGAAACCATTCATATGTTTATGTGGGGTCATGCTTATATTTTGAGGAAGTATGAGAGTTACTTGAATTCCGAGTTGTTGGTCTTTATTATGACATAAGAAAAACAAATAGTGGTTTTTAGTTGACATTGTCTGGACATAACGACTAGTTAAGAGTTTTACTAGAAGCAGTTGTTAAAAAAACAAAAATTGCGAAATTTGAAGTAAAACCAGACAGATCCTCTGTGATCAAGAAACTGGTGGCAAAGCAATTTCAGAATTTCAAGTACCAATAACCATATCAGCAGGTTATGCATTACTGCTAAAATACAACAAATGGCCTTGGAATGAAGAACTTGAAGTTCTTCCACATCTTAAAGTTGATGATCTTGTTAAGTTCTATCCACTTTTGCTAGCAAGGTCCTTTATGGAGTGCTACGTAGCAGGAAATATTGAACAAGCTAAAGAGGAATCCACGATACATCTTATTGAGGATATGTTCTTCAATGGTCCGCAGCCAATATCGAAGCCTCTATTTGCATCTCAGCATCACTTCAGCTTTTTGCTCTCATAGCAAAGCAGCCAGCTTTCCACCAGCTTAGATCAGTTTAGTAACTTTGTTATATCACTGTGCTCATGTAGAGGAGTGACTCTGGTGTTCATGGGTTTCAACGTCCAGTCAACTTCAATGGATCCTAAATATATTGACTCAAGAGTGGAGTTATTTCGAAAGATGTTTGAGAGAAAACTTTATGAGATGACTAGTGATGAATTTAAGAATAATGTGAATGCACTGATTTATATGAAGCTTGCAAAACACAAGAATTTATGGGAGGAATCTTGATTTTATTGGAGGGAGATCTCGGATGGCACCCTCAAGTTTGATAAAAGAGACTGTGAGACAGGCCAATGAAACATGATGCAGCAATATGGAGGAGTCTTCTTGATGGTTGATGCACAAAGAAATGCTGACGTAGAGTTCAGTGAAGAAGTGGCTAGGAAAGTAATTAAGTCCGAAAGCAGTGATTCTAATAGTGTTTATGTTCTTCTGTCAAGAGTATATGTAGCTACATACCTTAACGGAGAGACAGATAGAAAAGATAGTAAACTACATTCAGAAAAGATAGTAAACTGCAGACAGTAAACTGCATATAGGGAAGAGACAGACAGTAAACTGCACAGTGAGAGACTTGTCATTGCTTATGGACTTATGAAACTAAAACCAGTTTTTGGGCATCCCGAAGCGTAAGTTGGATATAGCTTGCGTTTGGATTGTATTGGAGAGCATTTAAGGTATGTAAAACACCTCCTTTCCTTTGGCATGATTTAGTTAAACGTAGTTACGTTATGAATCTTGAAAGAATACTATTCTTGAAATCCGAGACACCCTTTTATGAAATCTTGGTAACTTTGAAAGAATTTGAAATAAATATTATTTTGACTTCAAATATGAATATTTTACATATCATTTGGGATTTATGACAATGATTTTTATGCATATGATTACTTACGACTCTGCTCGTGCCTATTATGATATCGTTCACCGATTCTTGGGCCGGTTGTTATCGTGCGCATTATGATATATATATATATATACACACATTGGGGTTATAAGGCGCTGGGCTTTCGATATGTTGGCATTATGACTTGTCTCGGGCTGGTTTTTGTCATGCACATTATGATATATATATATACATTCTGGTGTTGGGCTATATATGGTGGGTCGATTTTCCCATGGGCCGACTTTGCTTAGATTGGGTTATAAGGCACTGGGCTTTTGATATGTTGACATTATGACTTATGAGTGCAGTGGTCTTCCCTGGCTCACTTATCGACATGATGCCAATTCTGTAACCTGGGTCACTTATCCTATGTTTGATATGTGACAAGCAATTTCAGAATTTCAAGTACCAATAACCATATCAGCAGGTTATGCATTACTGCTAAAATACAACAAATGGCCTTGGAATGAAGAACTTGAAGTTCTTCCACATCTTAAAGTTGATGATCTTGTTAAGTTCTATCCACTTTTGCTAGCAAGGTCCTGCTGTGGTATGGCACAAATTTTGAAGGTCGCCATCATTTCTGTCCCTTAGGAATCATTTGGTATTTTGTATTACTACTCTGATCTATATACATATTCGGTACATTTCGCTTTACATATTTGGTATATTTTGTTGTACTGACCCCCCTCTGCTTTAGAGACAGCGTTTCATGCCCGCAGGTACTGACGTACAGGTTAGCGACCCACCAGGTTATGATTCCCACCTACTGTCTGAAGAGCTCCCTTTGCTTTGGAGCCTACATTTGGTATATACTATTGTTTACTATTTTGCATATATGTTAATCGAGGGTACGGCAAGCCCTGTCCTGTCCTATGATTTTGTCATTCTTTATAGAGGTCTATGGATGCTTAGATATATGTGTTATGCCCAGTTTGTATGACTAGACCTGCTTGGTGTGTTTGTTAGTGATTTTGTCCGCCTGGGAGGCCTTGTCGGCCCGTATATATATGTTTGATTCTCTGTTGGCTCTGTCTGGATTCTATTGGCACTTTTTGGTATGCAGGTCATTTTGGGATAGTTAGTAAAACAAAGGAAACTTTGCCGACATTTCTGTAAAAATTAGCTATCTGTTTGCAATATGACTTTGTGTTTATGTTTTTGTGCCCAATCCAAACACTAGTCAAGGCCCACGGGGTTGGGTTGTGACACAAAAGTACAGAGCCAATACAAGGAGGGAGCCTAGTGGTTAGGGGTAGAGGAAGAGAGAGCAGAGCCTACAATTTTTAGGAGTAAATCCATCTTAGCATTATCATCCTGTTGTTGGCGCAGGAGCTAATCCTTAAGACGGCCAGCCTCAGCTTGGGACTCCCCTAACTGATCCTTTTAAGTTATCAGCCTATGCCTGAAGGAAAACCTATTCTTGTTTAGCAGCTTGGAGGTTGAGCATTATTTGCAAGATTGGACTAGAAGCCTTTGGTTGCGCAGGAGCAATAGGAGAAGCAGGCAAGCAATCACGTTCTTACATTGTCGCCCTATCAATCGTATCCTTCTTGGTTAGGGGATAGCTTGAACCCAAAGAAACCTTGAACTCCTTGAAGATAATGGTCAGAAGATTGCCAAAAGCAAGCTGATGCAAGCCCGGTGCAGGATCAATGACCCTGGCCATGTGCCTTATGATGAATGAGTCCATAGCCTCCTCGAGATCAATGGAATAGTCCAGACCCATCTCCCTAAAAGTTGTCTCATGGAGATGCTCCCCTTGTGGTAGAATGTTGTTATGCTCCAGCTCAAACAGTAATTTTACATATGAGGGCATCTTCCCCTTTAGAACCTTTTGCGAAATATCAGACACATGCCCTTGAGTATATATGGACATAAGCATACAATCCTTATCTTTCTTCCAGACATACACCACTAAACCAACTGACAGAATTTTCAAGATCTCCCCCAAACACACTTTGTCCAAAACCAGTTCCACTCCTTGAACTAGTGAAGTGGCAAGATTGTCCTCCAGAACTCAGAGGTTAACATAGAATTCCACAACTTCTTACTCATACAAAATAGGGTCGAAGTTAAAAATAAGTGCAAGCATACTTGGACAGCTAACTTGGTGCACAATTTCTCAATCAAAGGGAATTTTCGAACCTCAAGATGAATCACTCAACCTTGCAGAACCGCCTTGGACCAAAATAGTTCAATTTTCCCATGGCCTAAAATATTTTGACATATTTATTCACCTTAGAGGGAACGGGAGTAGAAATAAGGAACCTAGTGCTAGACACCCCTTCGGGGAAGAAGCAATATGAACAGGCGAGAAGGGGACCATAAGAGACTTACTATAATGAGAGCACTTTCGACTTGGCCCTGCCATGTCTGAAGTGGTGGTTCACCTTTTGCTTCATGCCATAGGCCCATCTTGGCAAAGTAAAGTTATGCCGGATGGACGAGACCCAGACCTATGGAGGTGAACAATGCCACGATGAACATACGTAAGAGGCATATCGTTCATTAAGTCAGACTCCTCGTGAACGAGTATCAGAGACTGAGAGGGAGGAAGGGTGGACAAGGGGACTTGAGACATTGGCCTAGTTGGAGATGACAGAGCATTAGGGATTTTGTAGGGGAGAGAAACAGGAAGGGTACTATACAATGACGAGGAAGTAGAAGAGGATTCATGGATATGACACCGAAGCTAGGGAATTGAAAGAGTGACTAAAGTCCGGTAGGTTTCTACATACCCAACAGTGAGCACAGGGGAGAATTGGAAAGGTCTGGTGACATCGAGGGAGAGAAATTTGGTTGTAAAAAAGTAGGGGGCATGGTAGGGATAGGAGTGAACTAATGGTTGGTGGTTGTGAAGTGACAGTGGTAAGTGAGGAAGAAGGTGATGAATGGTAGTAAGAAGACAAGAAAGAGGAGGAGGGTTCCTCCTGAGACAAATCTCGGGGTGGAGATGGGGCTGTGGCATTTGAGTTGGTGTCGGAGTAAGAAATAAGGGCCATTATTTTCGGATGGTCTTTTGATTTCTTAAAAAGGATTTGTGCCAAAATTGTTGTGTGGGGTTCTTACTTAAAAAGAGGCCTAGGGAACATGATGTAGTGCCATCGAAAGAATGATATGACGTACCTGATTTCTCTGAGCTAACGTTTGAATTCCCAAAGAGAGGTAATCATTGGTTGTAAGTCAGTAGGATTCCCGCCTAAAAAAAAGTCAACTGGAGTTCATGTAGCGGGATTAGCTTCTCAGGATAGTGACTCCAAACATCTTCTTTTAAAGGTGTCCAAATATGAATAAGCTATGGATATATAGAGGTAGAAGAGTACTTGGTTCAGAAATGAAGAGACTAGCTTATCGCGGCTTTGCTGTGCTACCGTTGTTGTGGAAACTAGGGGTAATATCAATAGTTCCCAGTGAGGGAGTCTAGGTGCTACTAGATTATTTTTGAGCTTGTACACAGAGATAGTGATCCCTTAGTTTATACACTACTTAAGCTCAATTAGAGATATCAAGACAAAAAAAGTGAGGATCAAGTTCTTCTAATTAGGCCTAGATGAAGTCAATTGAGGTCAAAGTGGTCCTTAGCAAATGCTTTGGTGAAGATGTTAGCCACCTGAATCATTCAAATGACCCCTTTTCTACATTATCTCATAGAAAGTGATGCCAGACATCAATATACTTGGTACGCTTGTGGTAAACCAGGTTCTTAGCTATGTTTACTGCACTAGTATTATCGCACATGACACGGATGCAGTTGACCACCACTATAAAGTCTAGTAGTTGTTGTTTGATCTAGAGAAATTACAAATAATAGTAAGATGCCGCAGCTACATACTCAGCTTCAGCAATAGAAAGATTAACTGAGTTTTATTACTCAGTAGCCCAAGAGGTCAAACAGGGTCCTAGAAAGTGTGTCATTCCATAGGTGCTCTTTTGATCAACCAAGAACCCAACGTAGTTAACATCGGCAATCCTACCAAGTTGGAGGAGGATCTAGTAGGATACTAGAGAAGTAGGTTTATGGTTCCTTTTATATATCATAGAATTTGTTTCATATCATTGAGATGGGACTCCTACAATTTTGACTGAAATCGAGCGCACATGCCCATGCTGAAAATAATGTCAGGCCTTCTAGTAGTAGGATATAGCAGTGACTCGATCATCCCTCTATACTTGTTTTAGTCTACCCCTACTCCAGCTTTGTCCATGTCCAGCTTGGTTGTGGTGTACCATGGGAGTGTCACTAATCATGGCATCAGACATCCCAAACTTTATGAGCAGCTCTTTGTTGTACTTCTGTTAATGCATGGACATGTCCTCCTTTGTCTAATACACCTAAAGTCCCAAAAGGAAGTTAAGTTCACCCATCATGCTTATCTCAAATTCGCTCTCCATAAGCTTTGCAAACATTGCTCTAAGTGCCTTATTAGTTCCTCCAAAGATTATGTCATTAACATAGACTTGAACTATGAAAACATGTTGCTCATTTTTCTTGAAAAACAGAGTATTGTCAATCTTTCCTCTATTGTACCTATGACTTAGTAGGAAACTAGATAGTCTATCATACTAGGCTCGAGATGCCTGCTTCAGCCCATACAGTGCTTTGTCTAGTTTGTACACATAATCGGGATGGTCATAGTCTTTAAACCCTAGTGGTTGCTTTATGTGTACCTCCACATGCAAATACCCATTTAGAAAAATGCTCTTGATGTCCATCTGATGTAACTTGAACTTAATATGAGCGACAAATGCTATAAGCATTCTGATGGCCTCAATACACACCATAGGAGCAAAGGTCTCATCATAGTCAATCTCTTCTTCTTGGTTGTATCCTTGAACACAAGCCTAGTTTTATTCCTAGTGACACACCTTGCTCATCCTTCTTGTTTCTGGAAACCCATTTAGTGCTAATGATGGAGCGATGGATAAGAGGGGGAACCAATTGCCGTACTTTGCCATGCTCAAACTGAAGAAGTTCTTCCTATATTCCAGCAATCTATTCATCATCTCATAGGGCCTCTTTGACATTTTTAGGCTCCATTAAAGACACATAAACAGAGAATGCACACATGTTCTTTAGTCTTGACTTGGTAGATATGCCTGAGTCTAGAGGAGTTAGCAAATTTCTAATGAATAGGAACTCTTATGTTTCTAGTTATAACCCTAGTCCTCTAGCACTAGATCGATATGTGTAGTCGCAGAGGGACAATCTCCATTAGACGCTAATGTCCTTGAGGTTCTTGCTCTATCAAATAAACATGGCCCAGGTACCTCCTTTCTTTCCTCACTATTTGGGTTTGAACTAGGAGGTGGAACTGGATCAGTTGGAGGAGAAGGAGCACAAAAATTGCCTCCATCTTCATCATTGGAGTCCCTTTTGTGATTTGACATCTCCAGTTCATATGCCTGTTAATGCAAAACTTTCTCAGCCATGGATCTGGCCTCATCAAAAATAACATGTGCACTTTCTTCCGCACATTTTTTTCTTTTGTTGAAAACTTTGTATGCTTTACTATGTATGAAATATCCTAGGAAGATTCTCTTATCACTCTTGGCATCAAACTTTCCCAGTGCATCCTTCCCATTGTTGTACACATAGCATACACCACCAAAGGATCAAAGATGGGCTAGATTGGGTTTTACACTTTGTACAGTTCATAGGGTGACTAATCATGCATTTATTGATGAGATAGCAGGCAGTGTTCATAGCTTCAGCCAATAGCTCTGCAAAAGATTTCTGCCTATTAGCATAGTTCTAGCCATATCTTTTAAAGACCTATACTTGCTTTTGACCACCCCATTTTGTTAAGGTGTTAGAAGAGGAGAGAAATTGTGGAACACTCTATTATCAGTGCAGAATCTTAAGAACTTGGAGTTCTCAAATTCTGTACCATGATCTTTTCTCAAACTCATTAGATTGCAATTCCTTTTCTTTTGTACTCTTTTAACAAACATAGTGAATACATTGAATGTTTCATCTTTAGTTTTAAGGAAAAAGGTCCAAGTAAATCTGGAATTATCATCCACAAGTACAAAAACATACTTGTTAGCTCCTCGGCTTTACACCTGCATTGGTCCACAAAGATCCATGTGAACCAGTTCCAAGGGTCTATAAGTTCTCCCCAAACCAACCTGATGAAAACTATTTCTGATGTGTTTTCCTTAAGCACATGCACCAAAACTTGATTCTCACTAACTATGCCTTCTTATAATCCCAGAACTATTTCCTTGGATATCAGTTTGTTTAACATTGAGAAGCTGGCATAACCCAGTCTTTTATGACACAAGATAGACTCATTTCTTATGGTACTGTGGCATTTCAGCGTTGGCTTCTCCGGGCCACTAATATAAACCTTGTATATATTTTTGTGCCTTTTTCCCTAAAGTATAAGCCAACTAGAAGCAAAGTTTGTTACTTTGCACTTGAATGACGTAAAGAGCACATCATTTCCATTTTTGTACATTTGAGAGACACTCAGTAGGTTGTGTTTTAGTCCCTCCTAGAAGGAAGTTGCATTTGTCTCTTATAATATGGCTGGAGCATGCGCTGTCTAAGTACCACTGATTTAGGTTTCCATTTACCAGTTTTTGCACAGATTAGCAAGGGTTAGTTTTGGGTACCCAGATCCAGTTGGGTCCCTTTAGATTGTAAAAAAGATGTATAAGATCCCGTTTGGCCCAACTTGGTAGGTCTCTTTTGCCCCTACCAGTCCTTTTTACCCTTGTTCCATAGGTCTTATTGAGATAGGTATAGCTACTATTAAAATCTTTCATATTCTTGTTGCACGTATCTCTATTATGACCTGTCTAACCAGACAAGGTGCAAAGGATGCCAGTTTAGCTATGCTCTCTTTGGGTTTCTTTATTTTGAAATTGATTCCATACTTGGTGGTAGACTAACCTTGCTGCATATCATCGAGGATGGTAGAGGACGAGCCTGACTCATAGCATTTTTCTCTTTTCTAGAGGACTTAAAGCTATCAATTTTTGTTTGGAGTTTCTGGTTGAAGTTCTCATGGTTCGCATTCTCAGTTCTCAACTGAGTACAACCCTCAAGGAGATGTTCCTTTGTGTCACAAATGGTCAAATAGGCATCAATTAAAACCTGTGACAAGGATTCAAGCTTTTTCTTAGAGTAGGTATGAATTATTTGGAGCTTACCTTGGTGTCTAGCAGAGTACTATACTCATCATAGGAACCTGCTTTGGACATCAGTTCCACGTTCTCATCACACCTAGCCTTGATACCAAGGTAGTCTGGTTCAGCCTTAATGATGGTTACTGCCTTGTCCTTGCTGCTTCCATTATTAGATTCCATTATAACAACAAGTGTAAGAAAATCATACTTCTCAAGTCCCTCAATAGCCACGAAGGATTGATTTTCTAGAACTTCACCACCAGATTCCTCACTGGAGTTGTTCCCTAATGCTGCTAGAGCCCTTTTCAAAGATAGATCTACTTTTTGATTTGCCATCCTCCTATCCTTGAGAATATATGGCTCAATTCTTGGTTCCTTGGGATTTTTTGGAATGTTTCTCTTGTATTCAAGTGCCTAGAGATGGTTGAACTTGATAAAGTGATCAGGACTTCTGCACTTATGTCAAAGTTGTTCCCTCAGATCCTTTTTAGTGTTTCTCTAGGGAACCCTTCTCTGACCTCCAGTTCCTTTTCGCAGCACTCTTTGAAACCTCTTTGTGATCACAGAGATGTTTTCTTCTTCATCCTCCTTCTCAGTGGCCTTGAGAACCATGTTCTTTTCTTTTATCTTGTTATTCAGCTCTTTCTCCTAGTTATTCTTTGATTCATAAGTCATAAAATTTCCTATCAACTCATCCACGGGCAGAGTGTTAGATCTCTTGCTTTAGTGATGGCATTTAGCTTGATTTCCCAAGATTCAGGCAAGATATTAAGCAACTTCTGCATGGCCTTTCCAATAGGAATAATTTTGCCCAGTGAGTAAACTTCATTCACTATAGCAGTGAATCTGGTGTGCATGTCCTATATAGTTTCACCGTCTAACGTTCTGAAAAAGCTCATACTATCGGTTGAGATTATCAATCATGGCCTTCTTAACATTGGTAGTTCCTTCATGAGCTATCTGAAGGTTGTCCGAAATAGCTTGTGTATCCTAACAGGCACAGACTCTATTGTGCTCATCGGGCCAACACCACAAATCAGAATCATTTTCGCCTTAGCGTTATTTTGAATTCCTAGCTTGTCAGTAGCATCCCGTTCAGTATGTTCCTTAGGCACTCAGGTTTAGGCATAGGACCATCCTTTGTAGGGATAGTTGATCTATCCCGGAAGATGTTCCAAAGATGAGGGCTTTCTCTAATTAAGTGATCCATCATACTATTCTTCCACCAGCCATAGTAGTTCCCATTAAACAGTGGGGGTCTGCTTTGAGAATCTCCCTCTTAAGTATCATGTGGAGCTACCATTAAATTTTCTAAGGTGGTTAGCCTTTATTCGTAAAGACCCGCTCTGTTACCAATTGAAAAGACTACTACCACTAATACCCTACTAGCAAACCAGGTTCGATAGTGGTACCAACTGAAAAAGTGTGAATGCAATATCAAGGCAAACACAAAACTTATAGTGGAAAACTCCTTGATCAAGGGAGAAACAACCACTACCTACACTTGTAGGATTTCAACAACTTCACTACTTCAAAACTTGAGCAATGTCAACTTACAAACTCGCAACTCTCAACTCTCAACTCAACAAACTTCACTTACCTAACTAGCAACAAACGAGAGCCAAACCCCCTCTCATAAACAACTCACTCAAAGAAAATAATCTATTACAGTTATTGTCACTAAACAATGATTCTAAGTAGATTGGTACAGTTTGAATAAATAGAAAAAACCTAACTCTAGATCTTGCTTGAATGCTCTCGTGTCAGCGCTCTTGCTCAAAGAATTCTTTTGTTTTTCAGATTTGCAAAGGCTAGAACTACTAGGGTTAATGATTGTTTATATAGTTAACCCTAGAGCCATTCCTTTGTTGGACTCCTTCTTTGAGTATGGTACAAACTCTTTTCCTTGCAGAAGTCCTATTCTGATTCTGCTTCCATACTGAGTCCTTTCCTAATTATGTTTCCTTATTTGATACTCCTGCTTCAAGTGGGATTCTGCTTTATGACTGGTACAGTAGCCTGAACCTAGTTTTGTTTGTCATCATCAAAACTCCTTAGATGAACCTGCAAACTCATAGCATTAGGCTTTGTGGTGGCTCATAAGATGGCACAAAAGTAACTCCTCAGAGTACTTTACGTTATGGAGCACCTACAGTTTGATGTTTTTAGTGATAAGGTTTTTATCAATCAAATTGCATTGATCCTTAATTTATTATTTTTTATTTTGTATTTGTAACACATAATTGTAATTTCTCCAATATTTATTGTATATGTAGGTAGAGGATATTCTAAGCTCTGTAGAAAGCTTCAAACTTAGGGAGGTCTTTTATTCAAAAAAAAAACAAATTGTTTGTGGAAACTTCTGGTGGAGGTTAAAAATTGTTTTTCCTTCTCCTTTGATAATTCAATTTGATTAATGGGTCATTCATTTACAAATTATTTTTCTAATGTGTTTCTTTTTGTTGCATGTAGATCTACCATTGGTGAGGAGAAACTGCTTTATTAGATTCTTGAAGCAGTGAAAAGAGAGGTAAGTTTTTCCTTTCAGGCTAATTATATAAATATCCAAACACAACTTCATACTTCCTAATACGTCTTTCAAACTTTTCTTTGGTCAAACATTTCATTTTTAAGTTGGAACGCTTATTTAACCATTCAAATTTAGTTTATCATAAACCATTTTAGAAAATCAAGAAGTAAGTGATATTTTGCCAAAATTAATCTTAACTTTTAATAAATGATCAAATACTTTGATCAATAAGACATAAAGGATAGCTTTACCATATATAAAAGGTAATATATAACAAATAGTTTTTTCTGTTGATAATATATTTGTATTGAAATTATGTAGTTAAATAAGGAATAGTTTTTTAAAAGTAGTATTCCCTCTATACATCTTTACTTGTTCATTATACTATTTTGAAATGTCCAATAATACTTGTCAAGTTTATAAAACCAATTAATAATTTACATTTTGAGTCTATTTTATCATTTTTATTAAATAGAGTTCATTTTTAATGTTTAGATGACTTATTTTTATTAGAGTGATTTGGTAAATTACTCCAGAAGCCCACAAAAGAATGTACTATTACCACCTATATGGTTCTTAGAGATCATGGTCATATAAGCACAGATTCAGGAATTGTTGTACCTATAAAAGTAACACAACCTCAGGGTTCGAATAATCCTTTTGATGCAACATAGTGATGTTTCTGGCATTTGGAATTCAAATCATGCATCCTTAGATGAGGTCCCCCCACCATAATGAATAATTAGTATTTCAAGCGAAGGAAATTATAGCTGGGACTTCTATAAATATGAGGAAGGAGACTGATGGTGCAGTAGCAATATTGCTAGGAAAGGATTTGAACAGAGGGAGAGCAGTAGGTAACAAAGAGAATTGGAACATAGTTACACATAGGAAGGCATAATCTAATGGCTCATGAAGCAATTCCACAAATGACTTATTATGCTCGAATAGCATTGATACTTTGGTGAAGGATTCAGGAAAAGATGATAATGTTATGGCTCCAACATTACACATTTCTAATCCTAAAGTAAATAAGATAATTCAAGAATATCAGCTTCCATGGTACTCAAATCCAATCTAGAGACAAAGTCACCCAAAGTCATAGTGAATGCCTTAGCTCACGAGGTCCATTCAAAACCTTTAGAGCCAGTTGTTGAACTTCATGATAAATCTGGACATCACCTAATGTCCAAAGGGAATGATAAATATTTAATGAAAGGTATGCCATGACCTTCTCAAACTAACCGCAGAAACGATTTAAGAATTTTGAAGGAAAAACAGGGTGAGATGAATGCTCCAAGGTGGACTGATTTGGTTGATGAAGAAGAGAAGGTTTCACCACCTTGTTTGAACATCAAATTAAGCCAACAAGCTCTAGATTTTATGCCTAAAAGTGAGATTGCAAAGAAGAATGATCCAGAGGTTGTAGTATCAGAATTTAGTCCCACTAATGATTATGCTATTGATATGGACAATGATTCTTTTGATGAGGATGAGGATGTGCTAGATAATTGCTTTGATAAAGTGGTTAGGGATGTGGAGATCTCACCTAGGCATCAAACAAGTATAAGCAACAAAAGCAAAAAGAAGAAACATGGTAGGTAACACAGTTGGGACGACAAAGTGACTGGAGAGTCTATTCCAAGGCATCTACCAATGCGACTGGCAAAACAAAATCATACGATAGTGTCAATAGATTCAAGAATAACCAATAAATGTAAGAAGAAGTGATGAACTATCAAGTGGTGTTTGACAGATTTGAAGAAGAAGATAAGAGGAAAATACTTCAGGTTACTTTAGATGGGCCATATATATTTTTTAATCTATACATTTGTAAAAGGAAGGTGGATGTGGTGCTGGATATTTGTAGGAACAAAATACTATAGCATCTCATAGATCTACATATTTCCATTGAGGAATTCCTTGACCCGGATGTCATTCAAAGTGTGGCCACTGTTATCGTAAGAAGACAGAGGACCAATGCCAGTCTAGTTAACCGACTAAAACAGACTTTGTCTATTGTTTATTCTCTAGACCATATGCGGTTTAGTGATATTTTTGACAGCCATAAGTTCTTTCCAACTTTGTAGGAAATCCATTATCTAGCTACCAGATTGATTCTTTTGCAATATTGTCCCTCATAAGCTTTGTATAGAGGTTGTCTTGAGTTCATAGGGGATCTTGAATCTAAGACCTTCCCCCTTTCCTTTGGATAAATAGACTTTTTCCTAGGAAACCCAGTTTTTCATGTTTTTGCCTTCTTTCTCATCCCAATAAAAATCAGTTAGGAACTTTTCTATTTGAGTCAAAAATCCTTTAGGAGGGTTAATGGCTGCTAGTAAATGTTGAGTTTGAGATTGTGTAATCGGTTGGATGATGATAGCTTTGCATCTATGTGAAAGTAGCTTTGCATCTCCTAATTTCTACAAGATCTTTTTGGTGATGTCTGCAAAGTAACACATCTTTTTCTTTCCTGCGGAAATGGGACACCCTAAGTAAGTGAGGGGGCACTTTTGTGAGAAAACCTTGTTAGCATTTTAAAGTTTTTCCTGATTTTCTTTTTAAGTGTGGGTGGCTGTTATAAAGCAACTTTTGTTGACGCTGATTTTTTAATCTGAGATATGTTCATATCTCCTTAACTTCCTCATGATACTTTTAAGAGATTTATTTTTCCAAGATATGAAAATAACCACATCATCTACATAGGCAAGATGATTAATCTGTGGCCCTTTCTTATCCATCGTGAAACCTGTGAAGTTCTTGTTATCAAACATGTTATTAAGCATTTTTGAGAGAATTTATGCACTTATAACAAAAAGAGATGGAGAGAGGTTATTTTTCATGTTCCAAGCTTGCGCTAGATCTGGCTGACACTCGAAAATCATTGCTAGTCCCAACAGAACCACTTGGTCTGGCTAACTCATTCCGTAGATGACTCTAACAATATGAATAGGCTAGAATTTATCACAACAAAGCATACGACTAGAGTCTCTTAATAGAAATTATTAAACCCAAATATGTCGCAAGGTATAAAAACTCAGCACAAAGCTTTGTGACACAAGTCAAGGAAATAAACTTAACACTATCTAACAAGTCTATGAAGCCTCTAAAGACCAACTCTAAAATAGGTATTGGGACAAGCCCAGACTTACCTCAAACTAATGAATGAAATTTGAAAAATAAGACACAGGAGCTCCTTTGGTTGCAAAGAGGTCTCACTAAAGCTGAGTAGAAGCTGGATCTTTAACAATGGGCCTGTTGAGGATCTCGGTCACCTATGTTTGTATCATAAAAAGATGCAGGTCGAAATGACGTTAGTATGTGGAATGTACAAGTACTTAAAATAAAAAAAGAACTCATATCAAGATACTCAACTCAAGAAGTATGCAGTACTGATAAATACACATGCCATAATAAGTTAATGATGCAACTAAAATAACTCTTCCTGAAATCGGTAGACTGATCTATGGAACCTTTCTAAGTGTCGTAGATTACTCTATGGCTCATAGATCTTGAGTCATGCAACCTTGTCATGCCCGAGAGGGTATCCTAGACTTGGACGACACTCAGAGACTATTGTTAGTCCCCATGTAAACCACTTGGTCTCATCACATCAATTCAATCAAATAAACTCTATAAAATCTGCGGAAGTCTAAAGATAAAGATGGGCAAATCTAATGTCTCATAAGTATATCATATAAATAAAAGGGCTAGTAGAAAGGAAATAGCTCAATAAGTCTCAACATCAATACTCAACTCTAGTCTGTGAAGCCTCTATCACTATCAATTGGTGCCAATGACAAACCCATGGCTACCTCAAAATAAAATAAAGCTAACTCAAAATCTAACTCTAATAAGCAAGATGAAAATAAATAATGATCCTCCAAAGTAAAGTAGGCTCACTAACTCAGCTGAAATGCTCAAATCCTCAACAATGCATCTGTTGACGATATATAGTACCTGCCTCTGCATCATAAAATGATATAGTACAATAGGTGACATCAATACTTGGAATGTACTGGCATGTAAAATAGCTAAATGAAACAGAAACATGTAGAATAATATAGAAACAACATCAACTCAAATTAATACTCCATCAGAATGTCAAATGTCTATCTAAAGCAAGAATAAAGAGTAGCAAGTGACCCATCAGCCAATCAAACCTCATCAATCAACTCAACTAAACTCAAATGAACTAAACTCAATGCAACTCAATTAAACTCGACTCAGAGTACTCAAGGTGGGAACTTTTTGGAGTTTCTCATACCCAACAATAATTGCTTATGAGCTAGTAATTGTACAACAATTCCGCTAATGTTGCCACAACTATTCTATATTTGCTAGGTAAAAAATGCCTATGATCGACTAGGTATCTAACCTCTAATGTCCTATATTTCTTTCAGGGACTTTACCTCAAGAAGGGACCATGTGATGTAATGGTTCAATCCTCATCCTACGTTTGGCGACGTAGTTAATAAGTGCGAGTGGGACTCACTCTTACCCATTTAGGTGATCGATACTCCTCCCAAAACTCAATTATCATTAGACTCTTCCTCACCTCAATCAATCATCTCAATTAGCCTCGTGGAGGCACTCATCAACTGAATTAGTCTCACGGAGACACTTATCAACTCATGAACTCAAACTCTAAAGTCCTCTATAGATTTTAGGGACTTTAACTCATCTCAATTAACTCAATTCTCATTTAAGAACTTAAGGACGCAGATCATCATTAAGAAAAGTCATTTAGACAAAACTCAAGAACTCAATTATGAAGACTCATAGGATCATCAAGCTCAATTAACTCAACCTTATACACACATCAAGATTACAATCAACATACTAAAGTCAAGACTCTTGTCATGACCTGAACCTAGGGCCTAGGAGTGACACGACGAATGGGAACCCATGAGTCCCCAAACAATCCTCATAGCATGCTTTCACACATCATTGGGTCAGAAGCACGTATAATACTAAACACATAGATCTAAGGAATGGGAAAGTAGGACTCACGCTTTGGGGATGTCATAGAGAAAGAGAATAATTTGGATCCACAAAACACATAACACATAAATACTAAGGGACCAATAAGTATGACTCACTCTATGGGGGTATGTTGGGACTTAGGATCTTTTATATCATGCACATAACCATAACGTAAGCTCATAACCAAGTCACATAATGATATCCAAGAGGTGGTCCAAAACCATAAGCAAAATCCCTAATCACAACACTTTTGTCTCCAAACATAAGATAGGTCGGGGGCCAAGATATACCTCGTAGTACGTTTGAATATACTAAGTATGAAGGATTGCAATCCATATGACTTTAAACCTTTATTTCGATGTTAGATGACAATGGTACATATATAGAAAGAATTACATGACAAAGAACAATATATATCAATATGTCATGAGATACGTGATGCATAAATGCGAAAATAATTCATATGTATTGGGGATGGGACCATAACTACCATAAGACCAAGTGAGCTATGCCTTGGAACCCTGTTTTCTCCTCCACAATGATAAGAAAATCTCCTACTTGCCAAAGGTAGATCCATAACATTCTTTTCCCCATTGGGCCATAAACATATTGCTATGTTAGGCACATAGTTCGAGGAAAGAAGTATGGACCCTTGGGGATAGTCCACGCTAGCATCTAATCCATCGGTGCTAGGTCATCATCCAACTAGAATACATACATACATACATACACACACACACACACACACATATATATATACGCTTGTAAAAGAGGCATAAGACTTCAAATCATATACATGCATTGTTAGGCATAAAGGCCAAAACACGTTCTTCATGATCAGACATAATAGGATAAAGCCAAAACATTCTTCATGTAATATTTTTCATGCATAGGATATCTTTTCTAGAGCACCTTCTTGAGAGATGACTATGAACCCTTGGGGATAGCCCACTCTGACTCAAAACTCAATCGATGCTCCCTTAAACATAGTGGTTTAAACACCCATAATTTCTCCTTGAGACATAATCTTAGACATTTAGGTGATCACATTCTTGTCATAGCCACAATCTTATCAAAATCTCATACCTAAACATAACTGGGTCTTGATCCACTTCATAAACTTCATAAATTCCATGAACATAAATGCATATGGTATAAATATTGAAAGAATGGCATGGATAATTAAGATTTAAATCCAAATCAATAATACATTCTAAAATAGAAGTAAAAACTTAAGATTCACATTTAAAACATAATATAAGCTGGCCATGGATAAATCAAACTTTGAAAGGGGACATGCACATCCATAATTTAATAATCCCAATGTAATCCATCATATTTTAACTTAACACAACTTAGATTCAGTAAGTAAACATAAGTCACACAATAATTGAATTTAATGAATCATAAAATTGAGAACCCACATTTAAAGTAGCTAAATTCATGGCAATTGCTTGAAAAGAATTTGGGTCTCCTTGGTTGAAAGGAACCAAGGATCAAAACCCACATACCTTGACCAATGAAGGAGTTTCAAGAGAAATTTGGAGAAGAAATGACCTTTCCTTCATTTCCAAGTTCCCAACCCACAAGAGTTCTTTAAGAGAGGCTTGAGAGAGTTTTCAAATGTGAGAGATGGATTTTAATATTATAAATAGGGTTTAGGCCTTTAGGAAGTCTTTAGATAACATAGAGAGTCACAAAAGACCATTATAATAAATCATATTTACAAAAATGCCATTAATGAAATGAGTTGAAAAATTACATGTTATCGCTTCATGGGAGGGTTCACGGTCCGTGACTCATCACACAGACCGTATACCCATTCGTGACAAAATACTTAGAAAACATTTTCTTGACGAAAGTCCAAAATGGTAATCCCATACTTAGAAAAATTTGGCAAAACCAACCACAAGGAGGGCTTCACAGGCCGTATGAGGTCACACGGTCCGTGTAACTGCTCATACCCCAACACTTGGAAAGAATCGCACGATAAGTTACGAGATGATGATTTATACTCAGAAAAATTTTCATTTCGGAAGCTATACGGACAACCTCTCGGGCCGTGTGTCACCACACGAGCCGTGTGAGGAGCAGTATGACCATACTTGGTCCCAAAATTTTGGGATTTCAAGCGCAAGGCCACCTCACGATTCTTGAAGTGTCACATGGACCATGAGTGTCCATGTTTGGCGTGCCTTAGCCAAAATCACGACTTTAAATGGCCAAACACCCAACTTGAGGCCAAAGGCCAGTTCACTGGAGGCCGCACATGCGGTGTGACCTCACACGGGCTGTGAGGTCTCCCTTGAAGTGTCACCTTGGTCTAAAACTTCCCGAAATCAAAATTTTGAAGCTATAACAAAGTCATACAATGTCCGGGTCATCACATCATATTTCCCTTGGGAACATTCTTCCTCGAATATGCAAGAACAAGGGTTGAAAGGCTTAGCTCAGAACATGAAACTTTCAATACAAGATACAATGTTAACTCATCATTTGAAAATCATAAAGGCATTAAAACTCACATCAAAATGTATTTAAGTCATTCAAAACTTCTTAGATGTCATATTCATGCACATGTATGTAGGTCATGTCATGAGTCTCAAGAGTGAAAGAATTAGGATAACTTAAAAAAGGAAGAACCTAATACCTTAGGCTTGAGTAGATTGGAAAAGATAGGGATATCACTTCATCATGTCCAAATCCATTTCCCATATAGGACTCTCTAGTTGTTGATTCCTTCAAAGCACCTTAACCGAAGCCACATCCTTTTTATGAAGCTACTTCACTTGTCTATCCAAAATTTCTACTAGAGCTTCCTCATAAGACAAGTTCTCCTCAACCTTAACACCCTCCAAGGGCATAATAGTTCTAGGATTACCAACTAACTTTCTCAACATAGACACATGGAAAACCAGGTGGATAGAGCTCAAATTCAGAGGCAACTCCAACCTATAAGCCATATTCCCCATTCGCTCCACAATCTTATAAGGATCTACACACCTAATCAATAACATGAAACACAAGTTCCCTCTTCCTAACATCCAAATAAGTCTTTTGGCAATTTTGGGCCATCTTCAACCTCTCCCTAATAACTTCACTTTCTCCATAGCCTCCAATACCAAGTTCGGGCCAATCAATGTCATCTCCCCCAACTCAAAACACCCTATCATGGACCTACACCTCCTACCATACAAAGCCTCAAATGATACCATACCAATACTAGCATGAAAACTATTATTATAATCAAACTCAATGAGTTGAAGATGATCATCCCAATTACCCTTGAACTCCAACATACAAGCCCTCAACATGTCCTCCCAGGTTTGAATTGTCCTTTCGGCTTGCCCATCAGTTTGAGCATAAAAGGTGGTGCTTAACTTCACATTAGTACCGAGCCCTCTTTGAAAGAACCTCCAAAAGTGGGAAGTAAATTGAGTGCCATGATTAGATATGATAGACTTAGGCATACCATGCAACTTCACCAGCCCTCGGATGTATAACCTTGCACAATACTTGGCACCAAAAGTGATCTTGACCGGTAGGAAATGAGCCGACTTAGTCATCTGGTCAACAATAACCCAAATAAAGTCAAATTGCCTTCGGGTTCGAGGTAATCCTACCATAAAATCCATGTTCACATCCTCTCACTTCCAAGTGGAAATCTCAATGTCTTGGGTCAACCCGCCGGTCCTTTGATGCTCCACTTTCACTTGTTGACAAATAGGGCATTCAGACATAAATTTGTCTATATCCTTCTTCATACCATGCCACCAATGCACCTCCCTCAAATCACGATACATCTTAGTAGACCCCGGATGAATGGAATAATGAGAGTTATGGGCTTTACTCATGATCACCTTCCTAAGATCATCCACATCTGGAACACATAACCGATCTTGATACCGAAGCACACTGTCTCCCCCTTTGGAGAACACCTCTATTTTCTTTTTGGTAACCAACTTCTTCAACTCAACCAGTGATGGATCTAAATCTTGCTTAGCCTTTACATCAACAACCACCGAAGATTCGGCCCCATTTTGAACATGAACACCACCATTAATAGAGTGCACCAACTTAACACCCAACCTAGCTAGTCGATGAACATCCTTTACCAATTCCTTCTTTTCCTCCTCTATATGAGCCACACTTCCCATAGGTAGCCTAGTAAGAGCATCAGCCATAACATTGGCCTTGCCGGGGTGATATTTAACACTTATATTGTAATCCTTTAGGAGTTCCAACCATCTCCTTTGCCTCAAGTTAAAATCTCATTGAGTGAACATGTATTGCAAACTCTTGTGATCATTGAAACCATTAACATGTACCCCATATAAATAGTGTCTCCAAATTTTCAAGGCAAAAATTACTGCCGCTTACTCAAGGTCATGAGTCAGGTAATTACGTTCATGCACTTTCAATTGTCTTGATGTATATGCTATTACCTTACCATGTTGCATAAGTACATAACCCAAACTAGTCTGAGAGGCATCACAATACACTACAAACCCATCCAAACCATTTGGTAGAGTCAAAATGGGAGGCGTTGTAAGCCGATCCTTCAA
>DF358020.1:27692-43752 GCA_000787875.1 Solanum virginianum
CGAACTAGACGTCGCACGATGGATGATCTTAGTCCTCAGTCCCTACATGGTGAGATCATGTAGGCAAAAGTATGCGTTACTACGTATGAATGTACTAAGTATGCTATGACTTTAAGCTTCCATTTCTATGTTAGATGACAAGGGCACATATATAGAAAGAATAAAATAACAAGGAACAATATAAATATATATACACACACAATATGTCATGAGATGTATGATGCATGAATGCGAAAATAATTCAAATATATTAATGATGGGACCGTAACCGACATCAGACCAAGTGAGCTATGACTTGGAACACCGTTGTCTCCTCCATAATGATAAGAAGTGACCTACTTGCCAAAGATATATTTCTATTTTAGATAAATAGTTCGAGGAAAGCAGTATGGACCTTTAGGGATAGTCCACGCTGACATCCAATCCATTGGTGCTAGGTCATCATCCCACTAGAATATATATATTACATGCATTCTTAAGCATAAAGGCCAAAACACGTTCTTTATGATCATGCATAATGGGCTAAAGTCAAAACATTCTTCATGTAAAACTTTTCATGCATAGGATAGCTCCTCTAGAGCACCTTATTGAGAGATGAGTATGGACCCCTAGGAATAACCCACTTTGACTCAAATCTCAATCGATGCTTCCTTAAACATAATGGTGTAAATACCCACAATTGCTCGTTAAGCCATAATCTTAGGTATTTATGTTATCGTACTCTTTTCAAAGCCACAATCTTATTAAAATCTCATACATAAACATAATTGGGTCTTGACCCGCTTCATAAACTTCATAAATTCCATGAACATGAATGCATATGTTATCAATAATGTGAGAATGGCATGGGTTATTTTGAGGTCATATCTAGTATACAGAGTTTGCCTCAATTTGATATCGCTCTACTTGAGATTTAAATTCAAATCAATTAGACAATACGAAATCTAAGTAAAAACTTAAGTAAGATTCATATTTAGAACATAATATGAACTACCCATGCATAAATCAAGCTTACATAAAAAATTTCATAATCCTAATGTAATCGACCATATTATAACTTAAAACAACTTAAAATCAGTAAGTAAGCATAACTCACACAATAGTTGAATTTAATGAATCATAAAATTGAGAACCCACATTTGTAGTAAGCTAAATTCATGAAAATTGCATGAAAAGAATTTAGGTCTCCTTGATTGAAAGGAACCAAGGATCAAAACACATATACCTTAAGCAATGAAGGAGTTTCAAGAGAAATTTGGAGAGAAATGAGCTTTCCTTGACTTCCAAGTTCCCAACCCAAAAAAGTGCTTTAAGAGAGGTTTATGAGAGTTTTCAAATGTGAGGGATGGATTTGAATATTAGAAATAGGTTTTGGGCCTTTAGGAAATAATTAGATAGTACAAGGAGTCACAAAAAACCATTAGAATAAATTAAATTTATGAAAACGCCATTAATGAAAAGAGTTGAAAAATTGCACATCACTGCTTCAAGGGAGGGTTCACGGCCCATGACTCATCACATAGACCGTATACTCGTAAGTGAGACAACACTTAGGAATAATTTGCTTGACAGAAGTCCAAAATGGTAATCCCATACTTAGAAAAATTTGGCAAAACCAACCACATGGAGGGCTTCACGAGCCATGTAAGGTCACACGATCTGTGTGACTGCCCGTAACCCCACACTTGGGAAAAATCTCACGACATGTTATGAGATGATAATTTATACACAGAAAAACTTTCATTCTGGAAGCTATATGAATGGCTTTATGCGCGGTGGGTCACAATATGAACCATGTGAGGGGATGTGTGACCATACTTGTTCCCATCATTTTGGGATTTCAAGCCAAGGCCACCACATGATCTGTGAAGTATCACATGGACTGTGAGGGTTCAAGTGTGGCATGCCTCAGACAAAATCATCACTTTCAAGGGCCAAACAGCCAACTTGAGGCAAAGGGCAACTTCACTAGAGGCCACACGGGTTGTGTGACCTCACATAGACCATGAGGTCTCCCTTGAAATGTCACCTTGGTCTAAAACTTCCCGAAATAAAAATTTTCAAGCTCTAACGAAGTCATACAATATCTGAGTTATCACACCTCTAGACTCTATCCCTAGTTTTATTCATGTATGCTATCACAAATATCATATAGGGTTTATACAATGTCTCGTTAAAAGTATTCAATTCTAGGAAACAAGTTTATGATGATCATCAACATACGAAAATACATGTAATAGACATAATTTTCAAAAACAATAATCAAGAATCATGTGTGTAGACTCATAAGACTCTTAACTCCTCTATTACCATCAAAGGGGGCACATAAGAGAATAATCCCATGCTTTAGTTTAGCCTTACATACTTGGTATGAAGCTTTTGGACAATCAATCCTCAAGAACTCTCCTCGAACTCCTTAATTTCTCGCTCCTCTTCTCTTTTCTTTAGCCCTGGCCTTTTGAAGAACTTAAAATGGATTTAGAATGAGGTTTAAAATCATTTTTATGATCAAAAAGACCTATTTAGATCATGGTTTTAGTTTAGGTTGGGTTGTGAAAGGTCGGGAATGCCCCTCACGAAATAAAAGAAAAAGTTTGCCTCAGAAACATGGGGTCCGCGATGTGGATCCTATCAATTTTGGGCCTTTTTTGCAAATTCTTCAAATGAGTTTTCTACCCTCGTTGAAACTTTTTGGAGAAAAGTTAAGTGTTGGTCCGCAGCAGGTACGCGTTGTACACCTGTCATACACCCTCACTGGAATTCATTTTCGCATCAAAAAATTATCTTTTGATCCAGTTGCTCTAAAAATCAACCGAGACCACTTCCCTACTCAATTTTTCATGCTAATTGCATATTCAGCCTCAAATTTGCATCGGAGAATGGGAAGAAGCGTTATGCACATAGCTCTCCTCTAGGGGTATTTTGGTAATTTTATTGAGTGTTATATCATCTCTCCCTTGGAATCATTCATCCTCGAATGATGAGTAAAGGTGGACATCAAGGTATGAATAGACTCAAGACTCATCTCAATCCTCACTCGATAACTCAGATTCTGGACTCCTTATTAGCCTCAACAAACTCTACTTAGACTCAAGAATAGACATATCAATTCAAGAATAGAAACATCAATTAAGTCAAGGGTAAGAACATTACCTTCAGTATTCTCATCATCAAGCCCGAATAGATGCGAATATTTAGCTCTCATCTCTTCTTCAGCTTCCTATGTGGCTTCTCAATGGATTGATTTCTCCATTGACTGAGGTGATCTTTTTGGTTCTCAACTTGCAAACCTGATAATCAAGAATTTGGATCGGAATATCCTCATAGGACAAACTATCCTTTACTCCAATGCTCTCAATAGGGATTATCAAGGCAGGATCTCCTAAGCATTTCTTCAACATCAAAATATGGAATACCTGATGAATTGCGTCTAACTCGAAAGGCAAATCTAACTCATAAGCAACCTTCCCAATCCTCTTCACAATGTGATAAGGACCAACATAGTAAGGACTCAAGTTCCCCTTCTTCCTAAATCTCATGACACCCTTCTTAGGTGACACTTTCAAGTACACCCAATCATTTACCTCAAACTTTAAGTCTCTTTTCCTCACATCGATATAAGATTTTAGGCAACTCTGTTCAATCTTCAACCTCTCTTCAATGACCTTTACCTTCTCCATTGACTGGTGGACAAGATCAAGTCCAATCAATTCAATTTCTCCAACCACAAACCACCTAATTGGCGATCTATACCTCCTCCCATACAAAGCTTCATAAGGAGCCATTTGAAAGCTTGCATAATAACTATTGTTATATACAAATTCAATCAATGGTTCATCCCAATTTCCTTCGAAATCAAGGACACTGGCTATCTACATATCCTTTAATATATGAATTGTACACTCTGCATAGCCATCTGTTTGTGGATTAAAGGTTGTACTCAGATTCACCTTTGTTCCTAATCTCTACTGGAAAGATCTCCAAAATTTTGAGGTGAATTGAGCTCCTCTATTTGAGATGATGGACAAGGAAACTCCATGCAACCTCATAATCTCATGGATTTACAACTTGGCATACTCATCTGCAATGTTAGTGTTCTTAACTGCTAAGAAGTTAGTTAATTTGGTCATCCTATACACAATCACCCATATCAAATCATGTTGTTTTCGAGACTTTAATAGACTAGTAATAAAGTCCATGTTGATCATCTCCCACTTCCATTCAGGAATCTCAAAGTTCTATGCCAACCCATACAGCCTTTGATGCTCAACTTTGACTTGTTGGCAATGCAGGTACTTAGAAACAAACTCAGCAATATTCTTTTTCATTCCACTCCACAAGTAGACATCCCTCAAGTCATGGTACATATTGGTAAAGCTAGGATGAATGGAATATCTAGAGCTTGGGCTTCTACCATAATTCTATCTCAAATACTATCAACGTCTGAAATGCACTATCGAATCTGCTATCTCAACACTCTATCTCTCCTTTTGGAGAAGACCATCAAATTCTGTTTGTAAACTTCATCATTTAATAGAAGTATAACAAGATCTTGGTCTTGCTTTTCTTTCACCTCTGCCACCAAGGATGAAGCAGACCCATTCTTAACATTGACTTCTCCCTTATCATTCTCTTCAAGCTAAACTCCCAATCGAACCAATTGATGCACTTCCTTTTCTAACTCATTCTTTCCTTTCTCAACATGGGTCGTATTACCCATTGACAACCTACTAAGAGCGTCAGCAATAATATTAGCTTTACTTGGGTGGTAAAGAATGTTCATGTCATGATCTTTGAGCAACTCAACCAGCTCCTCTATTGTAGGTTGAGCTCTTTCTAACTGAAGACATACTGCAAGCTCTTGTGGCCAGTGAATACATCCACATGCACTCTATATAAGTAGTGGCACTAGATTTTAAGTGCTAAGACCAGTGCTACCAATTACTCAAGATCATGGGTTGCATAGTTCCTATCATGAACCTTAAGTTGTCTGGAAGCATATGCTATCACTTCCTCTCTCTCTACATTAGCATACATGCCAATCATACTGTATATGCATCACAATATATCACAAAGTTCTTTGTCCCATCCGGCAAGGTTAGAACTGGTGCAGTAGTCAGTCTAGTCTTCAACTCTTGAAATCTCTTGTAACATTCATTAGACCACTAAAATTTGACCTTCTTCTGAGTCAACTTGATCAATGGTGCGGATAGGGAAGAAAATTCATCAATAGATCTGTGATAATAGCCTGCCAACACAAGAAACTTCTTATGTCAGTCAGAGGGTTGGTCTGGGCCAGTTCTTCACCGCTTCAATCATTTGGGCATCTACTCGAATACTATCACCTGACATAACATGGCCTAAGAAAGCCATTGACTTAAGCCAGAACTCACAATTTGAGAATTTTGCATACAACTTATGGTTTTTAAGAGTTTGGAGGATAATTCTTAGGTGATTGGCATTCTCCTCCTCATCTCTCGAATACACCAACATGTTGTCAATGAACATGATCACAAACATATGAAGATATTGTATGAACACCCTATCCACTAACTCCATGAAGGCTACATCTTTATTCGTCAACCCAAAGGACATGACCAACAACTCAAAATGGCCATATCTAATCCTAAAGGCTATCTTTGGAATATCATATTCCCCCACTTTCAACTTATGGTAACCAAATCTGAGGTCTATATTTAAGAAACAAGAGGCATTTTGAAGTTGGTCAAATAGATCATCTATATTGTGGAGATGATATTTAATCTTTATCATGACCTTATTCAGTTTCCTATAATCGATACACATTTTGAGAGACCAATATTTCTTTCGTACGAATAAGAAAGGGGCACCCAAAGAGAAATACTCAGCCTGATAAAACCCTTCTCTAACAAATGTCTCAACTACTCTTTTAATTTTTTCAACTCGATGGGAGCCATCCTATAAGATGGAATTGAGATAGGTTGGATATCGGGAAGAAAATCAATGCTAAAGTCAATCTCCCTATCAGGAGGGGCTCCAGGCAAATCCTCAGGAAAGACTTTAGGAGACTTATCCACAATTGGGACTGACTCAAGAGTTGGAGAATCATCATCAAACTTAACTCGCACGAGGTGATAGATACAACTTTGGAGATTACCTTTTTGGCCCTAAGGTAAGAGATGAACTTCTCCTTAGGTGCAACAGAATCACCCTTCCACTCTATAATTGGTTCATTCAGGAATTGGAACTTAACGGTTTGGGTTCTATGATCAATGGGAGGCATAATATGTATAAAACCAATCTATACCAAGGATCACATCAAAATCAGTCATCTCTACTTCAACCATATCAAAAAGAGTATCCCTATGATAGATGGACACTACACAAGCTCTAAAGATTCTCTCAACCCAAATAGGCTCACCCACTGGACTAGAAACATCAAAGGGTTTAAGAAGACTCTCACGGGTTCTATCAAATCCACTGGCCATATAAGGAGTTACAAAGGAGAATGTGGCAACAGGAACTATCAAAACATAACAATCAATAGTAAAGACTCGATTCATCCCTGGGCTCTGAAGTTCTGAGACCTCTAATCATTCCTGGTTTTGGGCATAGGAGCACTAGTAGATAGGAATGGCAACAGAACTGGTACCGGCTCAATTGGATCAGTATTTATCGAAATCGGATTGGTACCGATAATAAATATGGTCTTTTTATATAGAACCAGATTGGTATCAATACTGGTAATACAGGGAAAAACCCCCCTTACAATACCGATTCGGTTCTCAAATTTTTTTAATTAAAATTTTTATTCGTTTTAAAGTCTATTCCTTTAACATGATCAAAAATTAAGTTCATAAGTTTAAACTTTAATTATATAACTTTTTTAAAGTTTGAAGTTTAATTTTTAAAGTTTTTAAAAGTTTTAAAGTTATAAGTTATAACTTTTGAAGTTATAAATTTTAAAGTTAATAAAATTTAAACTTTTGAGTTTTTTCTTTTGAGTTTACAAAGTTAAATTTTAAATTTTCTAAGTTTTCAAATTTAAATATTAAAAAATTTAAACTTTTGACTTTAAAAGTTTAAATGTCAAAATTTTTAAATACAAAATTTAAATTTTAAAGTTTTTAGATTGTTTGATTTCATATTTTAAAGGTAATATATTATTAAAGATTTGAGAAATAAGTGGGCTAATATATATTAAAAAAATTCTAAACTTAAAGTTCTAAATTCAAGATAATAATTTACAAAAAAAGGCGACTAGCCTATAAATTTAGTATGTTACTGAAGAAGTTGTACCGATATTAGAAAAGAACCTAATTTATGCAGCCATCTTCGAAGAAGGGTTCTGTTTAAATTAGGCACCTAGTTTACACAACCACCTTCTAGGAAGGGTTCTGTTTCAATTAGGCCGTATTTATTCTAATATACTAATAACTTATACCATTTTGAAAATCTTGCCTAAGTTGTTCTAACATTTCTAATGTTACATTGTTTGGAATTGGTTGTTGAGCTTGTTCTTCTATGAAATCCATGTCCTCTTCACTTGATTCCGATAAAATATTATCTATATCAGCTTCAAATTGAGATGGTAGAGTTGGATGTCCTAAATTCCTCTGCTTCGTATTTATCCAATCTTTGAATAAAACAGATATTTCAAAACTGTTTGATGCTAGTGAATGTCGAAAGTCCCCAAGCTGGAATCTTGTCGCACTAAAAGCGCCATTCGAAGCCACCGATGATGCGTGAATAGCTAGAACATCATGGACCACCCGCTGAAGTCTTGGAAAAGATTTTCCGAATTCTTCCACCATTCCAAAAGTTGCGACTTCCCCGATCTATCTTTAATATTTTTTGTAGCCTTGTTAAGGTATTTATCAAAATTATTAGGATCGTTAGTACTAAGACCAAGGTTATATTCTACCATGTCATCAATGTCATCGTCGTATCTACACCTATATAGTTCTGGTTATTGAAATTGTACATTATCTAACACAGTAGAAGTGTATAAATCATTTACTTTCCTAGCCTCTCGTCCAATGCTACTTTTAACAAAAAATAAATTATGTTAAGGATTTTGTTCATCGTCTTCAATTTCTAAATGTGTATTATGCTATCTACCATTCTAGACGCACCTACTTCTTTATAAGTCTGGTTAAATAAACAGGCAGTTAAATAAATTTGCTGATTTGGAAAAAAATATTTTTAAAAATTTTCAATTATTTTTTTAGGTGGTTCTTGATATTTTAGATTATTTTTAAATTGAACAAATTTACAAGAAATAGCATAAATATTTGGTAAAACAGAAGAAATAGTAGGATAATAAAGACCCAAAATTTGTTTGGTAGCTAAATAAAAAACTTTTAAAAAGTCAATTAGTTCTTGTATATCTTTGCAATCATTGTCATCAATTCGGTAATCCAAATCAGCATTATGGACATTGCAAACCATTTGAAGGGTTCTCCTATAGTTATAAGCTACTTTCATGTCATATAACGAATTCCACCTAGTAGCTACGGTTTTTGAAATTTCTCGTTCATGAAAATTACATTCAATACACCTTCTTTCAAATTCTTTACCTCTAGCCTTTACTTGACATTTAAAAATAAAATGACATACGACTTCAACTTTTTTACAACCATTTTCAAATAAAGAAACATCATCTCTAACAATTAAATTATATATATGTGCAACCCATTTTATATGAAAGTCATCTTCATAAATAGGAGTAAGAATAGGTTTTAAATAATTAACTGCACATTTACACTAATTATTTTACTAGATAGGCCATAAAATTGTAAAACTTCAAGAATTGTTTGAGCAATATAAAATTTGATTTTACGCATTCACAACTTTTATAACCTAAAATTTATTTTTTCGAAACCCAATTTTCATCAATCCAGTGACTGGTAATTGTAAAATAATTATTGTTGTTTACACTATAGCCCATATCAGAAGTAACTGCTACTTAACAAGTATTATAAGCAAATAAATAATTAAGATATTGTAAATGTCATGCATGATAATCAAAAATGACTTTTTTTTATTCTATTTCTTGTAAAACCATTAAACGATGAGTTATAAACAATTTGAATATAATGAATAAAATCCGGATTTCACCAAAACTAAAAGGTAAACTAGTAGCAACAATCATTTTTGCAAGTTCTTCTAGGTCCCATTGTTTATTATTAGGGTGACGTGTGCTAGGATCGAAAACATTACTAGGGTTTAATTGTGACTGAACCATATCAGAATCTCCTACTCCTACGGATTGTTCGGGAAGGGGAGTTTCATATTTTTGCTCATGCGCAATGGCTTGAGCATGCAAAAATTCTAATTACAATAATGCATCAAATGATTTCTTAAATGATACATCCCACCTCCCTTTCTCAAAGTTTTATGATTTAAAACATGTTTGCATTTATTACAAATAGCTTTTGTTTTATCTTCACTTTGTGTTAAAAATTGCCAAACAACCCACTTTTTAACATGTTGTGTTTTAGGCCTACTAGATGCGTCTAGATGTACAGGGTGGGGGGAGCGGGAGGGGGCAGAGCGAGAGTGAGAGGGGGGAGTAGTAGCAGTATATAGGGGTTGTGTTTCATCATCATCATAAGTATCATCATCTTCATTAATTTCAAAATCATCTTCCGGTAAATCTTCACTAAAACCAAATCTTTGTTTAAGAAATTCATGATTAAATTCCATGTTAAAATCGATATTAAAACAAGTATTATTAAAATGTGTAAAATCTTTCATATTTAGAAGAACTGGCAGTTGTCTTGTAGATTTAGAAGAACTACCAGTTGTTGTTTTACCGTTTAACATTTTGCAATTCCACCAAAAAAAGTACTTTTTCCCTTTCCTTTTTTATCAGAATCCATTATAAATAAAATGATATTATGAAATTATGAATAATCCAAAAATAATTCAAGTAGTCAACTAGTAAAGAACTAAAAATTACAGAATAAAAACTAATAAGATGAAAATAATAAGTTGGAATGAATGTCCCGAACGTCTATGTAAAAACAGGCATAGAAGCCGAAGTTGATGAAACTTGAAGCTTGAATATGTTCAAAATATGGTCCACCAAAATTTTACTCCAAATTCCAAATTTAACAGCTTACTAATTGAGAATTGATAGAATAAATACTAAATATTTAATATTTATAATTATAGTACAGTATAATTATAAATTTATAATTGTAATGTAGTACAGTGATATTGAGAATTTGAGAGAGATTGAGAGAAATTAAGATTGAGAAATATTGTGAGAGATTGTGAGAGAATTGTGTGACTAAAAAAAGTTTGGGGGGAGGGTGTTTATAGAAAAAGTTTTACGTGAAAATTTAAAAATAAATAAATAAATCAACAAAATTACTTAAAAGAGCCATGGGAAAGGGTTCTTTCTCTATTCTAACATTAGCTGATCGTTGGGGTAGGTCCCAACACCTAACGGTCCAATAGGATTTATTTCAGTAAATTGGTAAACCAGACCTGTACCAAGATCGGTTCCGGTATATCAGAACCGATATTAGCCGATAAAAAATTCCCCACACATCCCTGAACCCCTATCGGACCCCTAACCCTCAGTACCTACCGGCACACTACCGGACCGATAGTGAGCTGGGATGGAATCAAACCAGTATCGGTAGTGTCAGGATCCATTGCTAGGCTTACTAGCAAATGATGGTGTTGGCCCTGATTAGAATTTGTTACCATTCTCTTTCTTTACAACCTCATCGCTGGACGTCTTAGCTCTCTTACTCCTGAACTCCTTTTTATCATGCTACCTCTCCTCATCAGCTTGTTGCACATATGTTATCAACCTCCTGATGTCCATGTCACTCACAAGCATAGCTTCTCTCGCATCATTCTTGGCTCTCTGTTAAACCTATCAACATACATCCCCATCGTCCCTCTCATGTCAACAACTACATCCGGAGCATAGCCAGATAGCTGAGTGAACTTCTGCCCATACTCTTGCACAGTTACAGAGCCCTGTTTCAAATTCAAGAACTCTCTCACCTTGGCCTCCTTTCATTTTCTTGGAAAGAAACGCCTCGAGAAAGCTTCCTCGAACATAGCCCAAGTCAGCAATAAGGCTTGCTCTCCTCTATGCTTCTTCTATTGGTCATACCATAGTCTGGCCACACCCTTGAGCTAGTAGGCATCCAATTCAACTCTATCAGTATCTGCCAAATGTATCACCTAGAACACTTTCATATGCTCCTCCACGTAGTTCTTAGGATCCTTAGTGGATGCAGACCCTGTGAACTCAGGAAGATTAATCCTCAAGAATTCTCAGACTCTAGATGTGTCCTTTGTATCCTATCTACCAACTTCTTAGCTCACAGTAGGTGCTGTGATAGCTTAGGCTAGAGTTTGGATAGCCTGGCGAAGCTCATCATTAGAAACCTTAGCTTGTGGGGGATGCTCAATAGGGAGGGCTAGATCCACGGGCCCATCATGTCCTTGAGGCTCAGGTGGGTTAACATTCTACCTAGCAGGACATCCTAGGAGGCATGGTAACAACTCTATAATGCATAGAGCACGAATTAGAAGAGAGTTTTCATAGAGTTTTAACTATATTGCACGGATCAAATCATGAAAAAAGTATAACCATTCCTAATGTCCTATAGCCTCCTTCTTATGAAGTGTGGTGCACAACACACACATAAATGAGACTCTACTAGACACGGCTTCATAGACTCGCTAGGACACTTGAACTTTGTGCTTTAATACTAAGTTTGTCATGCCCTGGAAGGGTACCCTAGACGTGGCCTACACTCAAAGACCATCGCTAGTCCCTAAGGAAATGACTTGGCCTCATCACAACTATTCAATCAAATAAAAACTATAAAATTAGCAAAAGTCTAAAGATAAAGATGGGCAAATCTAATGTCTCGAAAGTATATCAAATAAATAAAAGGGCTAGTAGAAAAGAACTAGCTCAATAAGTCTCAACATCAATACTTAGCTCTAGTCTATGAAGCCTCTACCACTATAATACGTGCCAATGATAGACCTATGGCTACCTCAAAATAAAATAATGCTAACTTAAAGTCTAACTCTAATAAGCAAGATGAAAATAAATGATGATCCTCTAAAGTAAAGGAGGCTCACCAACTCAGCTGAAATGTTCAGATCCTCAATGATGTGCCTGTTGACGATCTCTAGCACCTGCCTCTGTATCATAAAATGATGCAATCAAAAAAGGGGACATCAGTATGTTGAATGTACTAGAATGTAAAATATCTAAATAAAACAGAAACAGGTAGAATAATATAAAAACAATATCAACTCAAAATAATACTCAATCAGAATGTCAAATGTGTCTATCTAAAGTAAGAATAAAGTGTAGACAACTGACCCATCAACTAATTAAACATCATCAATCAACTCAACTAAACTCAAAGGAAGTCAACTCAACTCAACTCAATGAAACTCAACTCAACTCGACTCAGAGTACTTAAGGTGGGAATTATTTAGGAGTTGCTCTTATCTAATAATAATAACTTATGAGCTAGTAATTGCACAATAATCCCACTGATGTTGCTACAACCATTCCATACTTGCCAAGTAAAGAACGCTTATAATCCACTAGGGATCGAACCTCCAAGTCCTCTATTGCTTTCACAGACTTTACCTCAAGAGGTGACCATGTGATGTAATGGTTCAATCCTCATCTTATACTTGGCAACATATTTAATGAGTGTGAGTGGGACTCACTCTTACCATTTTTGTCCTTGATCTCCTCACAAGATTCAATGCTCATTAGACTCTTCCTCACCTCAATCAATCATCTCAATTAGCCTCGTGGAGCTACTCATCAACTCAATTAGTCTCATGGAGACTCTCATCAACTCATGAACTCAAACTCTAGAGTCCTCTATTATTTTCAGGTACTTTAAGTCATCTCAATTAACTTAATTCTCATTTAACAACTCAAGGACTCAGATTATCATTAAGAAGAAATCATTTAGACAGAACTCAACAACTCAATTATGAAGACTCATATGATCATCAAGTTTAATTAACTCAACCTCATACTCACATCAAGATTACCATCCACATACTCAAGTCAATGTTCTAAACTATACATCCCTAGGTTCATTCATGCATGCGTTCACAAATATCATATAGGGTTTATACAATGTCTCATGAAAAGTATCTAATTCAAGAAAACAAGTTTATAATAATAATCAATATATAAAAATACATGTAATAGACATAATTTTCAAGAACATAATCAAGAATCATATGTGTAGACTCATTAGACTCTTAACTCCTCTATTACCAGTAATAGGGGCACATGGGAGAACATCACATGGTTTAGTTTAGCCTTACATATTTGGTGTGAATCTTTTGGAAAATCAATGTTAGAACCCGTATGTCCTTCATTGAATCAGTTAGGAAAAGTTTGGGATAAAAAGTGGAATTTTTAGAAAGTTGAAGATCTTGAATTAATTAAGTGGTGCCCACATAAATTTGTGTTAAAGTTTAATTGGAACAAGTGTGGTGTGGGCCATGTTCACTTGACCAAAGAATTATATATATATATATATATATATATATAAGCTCCCCTCTATAGTTCATTACATTTCTACACATAGAAAAAAATGAGCAAGTTGAAGAACCAAGAGAGAGCTCTCGGCCAAGAGGAGCAACATAGTGAAATGCATTTCTTCTCTTTCTAAAAATTATTTATAGGTATAAACCTACTATATGGAGGCCCCTAAATAGTGTGGAAGCATTGTTGGAGCAAATCATCACCACTTTCCTCACTTTTGAGAACCCAAGCCATTTGTTGGATTGAAGAGAAAAGGTAAGATTTGGTCTTGTTTATGTGTTATATTGGTTGTAAGCATGTTGTAGTATGTTAAAATGAAGGAAAATCATGAAATATGGAATGTTGAGAGTGAGTTGTGTATGAAGATGTTGGAGCCGTATGAGTATATATATGATCTGTAATGTTGTATTGTGTTGGAACAATGAATTGATGCTTAGTTAGTATAATATGATCATTATAGGGTGAAAGAATGATTGGGAACCATCCATGTGTGTATGTAGCATGTTAACCAGATTTATGAATATGGTTAAGTGGTGATAATTAGAGCCATTGTTGTTATATTGTCGTTTGAATTGATTATTGATGTTGTTGGGTTGTTGTTATTGTTGTTGCTGTTGATGGATTGGGCCGAGTTGAATTCTCGGGGTGGCCTATTTTAAGGAAAAATGCTGTTCAAATTTTTGTAGAATTAAGGGCAAAGTTGGAATTTAAGGCTCAAAAAGTCTTTAGCTAATTATTTGACAACGTTATGAATTTTTTGGAGCTTTGGGCAATCCAAAGCATAAGTTGGAATTGGGCTTGCATTGGAATATTTTGGAGAGTGTTGGAGGTATGTAAAGCAACCTTTCCTTTTGGCATGTCTTAGTTAAAAATAGGCCATGATACGAGCCTCGAGAGAACTCTATTCATGCAATCCAGGCATGTGTATAGTCCGTATTTATTCCTTGGCATTCTTATGTTAATTTGTCATAATATTGTTTCCTAGGTCTTTAAAATTTAAAAGTTGCAAGAATATGTGAAATTTGATTAGTTTTTGTAAGAAGTTATTCTTTAATTATTTTAAAATTTCAAACATCCATAACTTTTCCAGAAATGCTCGGATTGCTTTGAAATTCCTCGTAGAAGTTTGTATGACCTAGGATGAGTATGTTCTTCATAAGTTGGGCCAGTTAGGGTCTCCATCCGTCCATGGGTCCCACGACACCCTTTTATGTAATTTTAGTAACTTTTGAAAGAATTTGTAAAAATTATTCTTCCGATTTCAAATATGGCTACTTTACTTATCTTTTGGATTTATGACAAGGACTTTATGCATATGAGTAGCCTACTTATCTTTTGGATTTGTGACAAGGATTTTATGCATATGATTACTCACTACTCTACTCTTGCCTATTCTGATATCATTTGCCGGTTCTTAGGCCGGTTGATTGTCGTGCGCATTGTGATATACTCTGGAGTTATACTGTGTTTGGGTGAGTACAGGGACGGTGATACGTAATGCCTGGCTCACTTGTATGTTATGTGGTGTTTGGTGATATACTATGTTTGGGTGAGTACGGGGACGATGATACGTAACGCTTGGCTCACTTATGCTATTTTTGGGATGTGATATGTGATGGGGATTCAGAGATTTGCAACTTTCTAGTGTTATGCTATGTTAGGCCGCTATTGATGGGCGGACGACCATATTTCCTATGCCTTATGTATGATTTGTATTTTGAAAGTAATCAGTTTAATACTTTTGGGATATGTATTTGCCTTACATACTTTTGTTTCGATTACTACTCAGATTTACATTCTGTTCATTCTGCTTTACATATTCAGTATGTACTTTGTATTGACCCCCTTTTTCGGGGGCTGCATTTCATACCCGTAGGTATCGATGTATAGTTTGGTGATCCCTCAGCTTAGGACACTTTTCTGTTGTTTGGAGTGCTCTCCCCTATTTAAGCGCCAACTTTTGGTATACACTTGTTCGTTATTTTGCATATACATTTATTTATGGGTACGACGGGGCTCTGTCCCATCCTATGATTCTGCCCGTCTATTTAGAGGTCTATGGATATGTATATATGTGCGGATTGTGCTAGTCTGTATGATTAGATATGTATGTTGTGTATGTTGAGCGGCTTTACCCGCTATGGTAGCCTTATTGGCCCGTATATGTATATATGTTATTCTGTTTACTTTGTCTGGTCGCTGTTGGTATCTTTTGATATGTAGGAATATATTGGATAGTCCGTAAAACAAAGGAAACTCTGCCAAATTTTTTTAAAATATAAGTCATCCGTTAGTAGCTTGGCTTTGTGATTGCGTCTGGGTGCCCAATCTAGGCACTAGTCACGGCCCACGAGGTTGGGTCGTGACAGAAGTGGTATAAGAGTGGTTCGTCCTTGTAATATCCACAGACCATGTCTAGTAAACTCTTGTTTATCCTTCTATTGTGCACCACATCTATAAATCGAAGGCTACAGGATATTTAGGATGATATTCTTTCTTTCTGATCTT
>DF358020.1:48437-97157 GCA_000787875.1 Solanum virginianum
ATCGACATTTAGAGTTTTAGATTGGTGATTGGGTTTTTCTTAAAGTATCACCTATGAAAGGTGTTATGAGGTTCGGTAAGAAAGGGAAACTCAGTCCAAGATACATTGGGCCATATCAGATTGTTTGTGGAATAGGTAAGTTGCCCATGTGTTGGATCTGCCAACTGATTTGGAAGCAGTACACCTGATATTCCACATTTCTATGCTTCGTAAGTTTATTGGCGACCCTTCCAGACTCTTTCCTATGGATGATATCAGAAGAGCAACCTGTAGCTATATCAGATCATCAGGTAAGAAGGTTACAGAATAAAGATGTGGCTTCTGTTAAGGTGCTGTGGCTAAATAATAATCTAGAGGAAATTAGTTGGGAAGCAGAAGAGTAGATGAAGAAGAAATATCCTCACTTGTTTTCAGTGCCTACAAGTAATTTAATTTTTCGCTTGACTATGTTATGTGATAACAAAATTATAGGTCAATGGATGTTTTGATAATTGAAAAGGAAACTTCCCTTAAATTGTTTATATGACTCATATGGCCGATTTAACATTTGAGGATGAATGTTTTAAGGAGGGGAGGATGTTAGAGCCAGTATGTCCTTCGTTGGATCAATTAAGAAAAGTTGGGGACCAAAAGTAGAATTTTTAGAAAGTTGGAGATCTTGAATTAATTAAGTGGTGCCCACATAAATTTGTGTTGAAGTTTAATTGGAACAAGTGTGGTGTGGGCCATTTCACTTGACCAAAAACTTATATATATATATATATATATATATATATATATATATATATATAACCGTTTTTATGCTCAAAATGATCCATTTAGATTGTGGTTTGAGTTTAGGAGGGGTTGAGAAAGGTCTGCAATGCTCCTTCATTTCTACACTTAAAAAAAAGGAGCAAGTTGAAGAAACAAGAGAGAGCTCTCGGCGAATAGGAGCAACATAGTGAAATGTATTTCTTCTCTTTCTAAGGGTAACCATCCATGTATGTACGTAGCATGTTAACCGGATTTATGAATATGGTTAAGTGGTGATAATTAGAGCTGAGAACTCTATTCACATAAGCTGAGCACGTGTATGATTCATATTTATTCCTTGGCATTCTTATGTTAATTTGTCATAATATTGACTCCTAAGTCTTTGAAATTTATAAGTTGCAAGAATATGTGAAATTTGATTAGTTTTTGTAAGAAGTTATTCTTTAACTATTTTAAAACTTCAAACATCCATAACTTTTCCAGAAAGGCTCAGATTGCTCTGAAATTTCTCGTAGGAGTTTGTATAATCTAGGATGAGTATGTTCTTCACAAGTTGGGCCAGTTCGGGTCTAATAACAACTACCACTCCAGATGAGTATGTTCTTCACAAGTTGGGCCAGTTCGGGTCTCCACCCGCCCGTGGGTCCCACGATTCCTATTTATGTAATTTTAGTAGCTTTTGAAAGAATATGTAAGAAATGGTTCTCCCAGTTTCAAATATGGCTACCCTACTTATCTTTTGGATTTGTGATGAGAATTTTATGCATATGATTACTCACTACTCTGCTCATGCCTATTATGATATTGTTCACCGGTTCCTGGGCCGGTTGATTGTCATGCGCATTATGATATTCTCTGGAGTTATGTTGTGTTTGGGTGAGCGAAGGGACAACGATGTGTACCGCCTGGCTCACTTGTATGTTATGCAGTTTTTGGTGATATACTATGTTTGGGTGAGTACGGGGATGGCAATACGTAATGCCTAGCTTGCTTATACTATTTTTGTGATGTGATATGTGATGGGGATTCGAAAATTTGCAACTTTCTGGTGTTATGCTGTGTTATGGCGCCATTAACAGGCGAGTGACCATATTTCTTGTGCCCTATGCATGATTTGTATTATGAAAGTAATCAGTTTAATACTTTTGGGATATGTATTTGCCTTACATACTTTTGTTTCGATTACTACTCAGATTTACATTCTGTTCATTCTGCTTTACATATGTATTTGCCTTGCATACTTTTGTTTCGACTACTACTCAAATTTACATTCTGTTCATTCTGCTTTACATATTCAGTACGTACTTCGTATTGACCCCCTTTTTTAGGGGCTGCATTTCATGCCTGCAGGTACCGACGTACAATTTGGTGACCCTCCAGCTTAGGACACTTTTCTACTATTTAGAGTGCTCCCTCTATTTCAGAGCCTACTTTTGGTATACACTTGTTCGTTATTTTGCATATACATTTATTCGTGGGTACGACGGGGCCCTATCCCGTCCTATGATTCTGTCAGTCTGTTTAGAGGTCTATGGATATGTATATATGTCTGGGTTGTGCTAGTCTATATGATTAGATATGTATGTTATGTATGTTGAGCGGATTTACCCGCTATGGCAGCCTTGTCAGCCCGTATATGTATATATGTTGTTCTGTTGGCTCTATCTGGTGGCTGTTGGTATCTTTTGATATGCAGGAATATGTTGCATAGTCCGTAAAACAAAGGAAACTCTGCCGAATTTTTGAAAAAATATAAGATATCCGTTAGTAGCTTGGCTTTGTGATTGCGTCTGGGTGCCCAATCCGGGCACTAGTCACGGCCCACAGGGTTAGGTCGTGATAATCAATCCTCAAGAACTCTCCTCGAAATCCTCAATTCCTTGCTCCTCTTTTCTTTTCTTTAGCCCTAGTCTTTTTCAAGAACTAAGAACAGTTTTAGAATGGGGTTTAAAACCGTTTTTATGCTCAAAATGATCCATTTAGATTGTGGTTTGAGTTTAGGAGGGGTTGAGAAAGGTCTGCAATGCTCCTCATGAAATAAAAGAAAATGTTCCCTTCAAAAACATAGGATCCGCGAGATGAACCCTGTCAATTTCAGGTACTTTTCGCTGAAAATTCTCCGAACGAGTTTTCTAGTCCCATAGAAAATTTTTGGACAAAAGTTAAGTGTTAGATCGTGGCAGGTGCGTGTCGTGCACCTTTACTAGATTCGTTTTCGCATCAAAAAAATATCTTTTGACCTAGTTGCTCTAAAAATCAATCGAGACCACCGCTCCACTCAATTTTTCATGCTGATTGTATATCCAACCTTAGATTTGCCATCGAAGCATGAAAAGACGTGTTATGTCCACATCTCTCATATAGGGGTATTTTGGTAATTTTATTGAGTGTTAGAAACTTGGACTCAGTTTCAATTTTCTGAACTATGGGTCTACGACCAACTTTTATGGTTCATCATCCATTTTACGGGCTCATTCTATATGTTCAAGAAAAATTACTATAACTATATTTTGGGTTTGAAAATAGTGAATGGAAATCTATGAATCGTAGACTTGAATATGGGTCATGGACTGGTTTGACACTCGAAATAATTTCAAGAACTTAGGGTGCATATAGACATTCTACAACAACAATAACAACATATCCAGTGGAATCTTACATGTGGGGTCTGGGGAGGGTAGAATGTATGCAGACCTTACCATTACCTCATAGAAGAGGAGAGGCTATTTCCTGGGAACCCTCATCTCAAAAATCCATAAGCAGAATATACTAGATATGACAAAAAGAAAAGGAAAGGAAACAGAAAGAACGACTAATAACCAAAAGCAAATGATAGTTTGTAAATATGATAAAATTAACACATAAACAACAGATAATGACAACACATGGTTCAGATGAAATTAACACATAAACGACATATAATGACAGCACGACTACTCCCACTACCCTACTACACCCCAAGGCCAGACAACCACCTAAATCTACCATCTAATTAGCATACAACTCTTATTCTCGACCTCCACTCCTTTCTATCTAAGGTCATGTCATCAGTGACATCAAGTTTCACCATATCTTGTCTGATCACCTACCCCCTTTACTTCTTCGATCTACCTCTACCCCTCCATGTAACTCCAAAACCAACCTCTCACACCTCCTACCAGGAGTATCGGTACCCCTTCTTTGCACATGTCAAACCATCACAATCTCGCTTCCCTTATCTTATCAGCCACAGGGGCCACCTCTAGCTTCTCCTGAATGGTCTTATTCCTAATCCTATCACTCCTGGTGTGACCATATATCCATTACAACATCCTTCTCTTTGTGACATACATCTTCTGAACATGCACCTTATTAATCGGCCAATATTCTACCTCGAACAATAAAGATGGTCTAACCACCATTTTGTAAAACTGACCTTTGAGTTTAGGTGGTATCTTCATGTCACACAATACTCAAGAGGTAAGCCTCCATTTACTCTATGCTGCCCCAATATGATGTGTGATATCATCATCTATGTCGCCAATACTCTGGATGATGGATCTCAGATACCTAAAATTTTCCCTATTAGGGATAGGTTGTGTGGCAAGCCCTACATTAATTTCGGCTTCATCCATCACAACACTAAATTTGCACTCCAAGTATTCATTTTTGGTCCTTCTCAGTTTGAATCCATTGGACTCCAAGAAGTGTCTACAGGCCTCCGACCTATCATTAACTTTAGTTTGAGTCTCATCAATTAGTACTATGTCATTTGCAAATAGCATACACCATGGCATCTCCTCTTTGATCGATAACGTCAGCTCATGCATCACCAAGACATATAGGAAAGGGCTCAAGATAGATCCTTGATGGAGTCCAATCTTAATACGAAAATACTCTGAGTCTCATCACACCATTGTTACCCAAGTTTTGGCCCTATTGTACACGTCCTTAATTTCCCAGATATATGCCATTGGGACACCTTTCACATCTAGACACCTCCATAGGAAATCCCTTGGAACTTTGTCATAGGCCTTCTCGAGATCAATGAACACCATATGATGGTCCTTCTTTCTTTCCCTATATTTCTAAAGATTATAAATCAAATTACAGATTGTAGACCTCTCTTCGTGGATCGATAATTGGATAAATCCTAGGAACTACATTGTAACACCCCCACATGGTACAATACAAGTGTTATGCAAATGAAACATGATACGGGTTTTGAAATTAGCGCCAATTTTTAAAAGTGCTTGAATATCAAATTAGAGGGTGATATGTATGTCTAACGCTAAAGAGGGTTAAGTTTGAATAAGTTTTATGCCAAATTGAGAAGATTTAGACTTGAATATTAGAGAAAGGACCCAAGTACAACAAAACTCACTTGGTGAATTGGGCAAAACCTAACAAAGAGAAAGGGGAATAATGGGAAGCAAAGGCCCATCAATTTGGAGCACCTTAAGGCCCACGTGAAAGGGAAAAAATGGTACATTAATCACTTTATAAAATAAGGCTTAAAATGGAAATGGTAAGTCGGCCAAGTGCTCCTTTAAAAGGGGCTTATAATCAGCTTACTCAAGTCACTTAACTTGGACAAAAATCAGATTGTTTTTCCAAGTTCTCTCTCAACTCTTTCTTGACTTTACAAGCAGCCACCAAGAGACTTTTAGGGTTCTTGGAGAGGCCCTACAACTTGAAGGTAAAGGTACTCAACTCTTTCTTGACTTTACAAACAGCCACAAGAGGCTTTTAGGGTTCAGGGAGAGGACCTACAACTCAAAGTTATAGAGAAGTAGTTATATTTGTGTATTTTTTATGGTTTCTTCATGAAAAACAAGAAGTATATGCTTGTTATGCTTGTGCTGGAAATTTGGACAGCATTTGTCCTAAAGATTGTTGTGTACTTTTCTTGTTACTCAAGAGGATTTTATTTTCTTGGTTGGCTGAAATATGAAGTAATACTTATATTTTTAACAATATTTAGTTTGCTAGTCATGTAAATATGCTGCTGCACCACTTCTATAGTCCACAAAAGTGTGTTCTTATATGATATCGCAATTGTGTTCCTAGTATGAACTTGTGGGCTGGTAGTTGGGAATTGTTGTTCCACGACTTCCATATACTTTAGGACTACTTTTGGTATGTTTTAATTCTGATTATATGTGTAAATTATGTTTGATACAGTCTGGTTAAAGTTGGAACAGTTTTGGAATTGTCGACGTCGAAATGTAGCAAAGGGATGTAACGTTAATTCCGCCTATTTGTATGTTGTCCAGAATTGTTATGTGTTGTGCTTTGTGGCCTGTTGTAAGACTGATATGGCACTAAAATAGGCTGCACATGTTATTTATATGAGAATGTGTATTAGAAAATATGATTAGGGGCAGAAAGGTTGAAGGAATATGCTCGGGTTTATAATTATCCGCTTGCTGCCCATATGTTGGTTTTTTTATGAGATTGGACTGCCAAGATATATCTATTGGCTGCTAATGCTAGTTGTATCACCTACTATGTTGTAGATAAATATTTGAAGGAAGGGAAGGCTGTCTCGAGGTAATAGCGAGCTCGTACAGTGAGGTATGTAAGGCTACTTAATTTCGTATTATTTGGCATGAAACATATATCCCACCTTGGCACATAAAGGCACTTACCAACTCCGACATAATTATTAACCTTGTCTCAAATCTTTCACATGTTTGTATGCTCCCATACATAGTCACCTTCAAATCTGCATACATACTTGGATACCAAGATACACGAGTTTGTTCTACTAAATAAAGTTCATGTGTTGTTCTACCTTCTACGCATTTCATTATTTGTGTAACCTACTCCTTTCATATGGTGTTGTCTTTTGTGATAGTTTACATGTTATATGTTGTATCTATAGTCCTATAACTCCAATATTATGACCACCAAAAGAATCATCTCAAAAGTAATTGAAAGATAAAGTATATTACCTATTGATGGGTGGTAACCCAAGGAGTGGAAGAATCACCTAGCTAGGGTCGATCCTATCACGGGGGGCAGCCCAAGGGGTGAAAGGAAAAGCCTAGCTAGGGCTGATCCTAATACATATTTACCACTAATTAGATGGTCATTTATATTACATGTTATGCGCAGATTATAAAGTAAAGGTAAAGTAATAAAAAGAATATAAAGTACATGATCCCACCGTATGACTAAGGGTGGTCTCTTATCCTACGCCAGTGCATAGTTTCATTTGAGTTGTTAGTTCATATACCATATTTACTGCCTTAAATATTCAGTAAATTATCTCTTACTGATATCCCTTACCGAGGATTTGCATTTCATACTGTAGGTAAAGGTGCTAGTAGATCTCCCCAGTAAGAGTATAGGATACCAAGATGCAGTTAGCAAGATCCAATTTGCTTCGGAGCTTTGTATGTCTAGAGCTTATATTTTTGTATTATATAGTTAGCTGAGGCAGGGTCTATCCCAACCATTATTAGATACTTTTCCTTATCTACAGGCTTTGTAGACTATGTAAATTAAAGTGTGGTCATGTCTCCTACTTTAGACACGTGGCCCCAACGGCCTAGCCATATGCATTTCCTTTTGGCTTGTTATTACTGTTTACTTTCTTAAAGGCATGTTAGATGTAGAAATTCATTATAATATGTATAGAAAATGTAGGGATATAGGTTGGTTCTCTTGTCCCTTATTGGTAATGGGTGTCAGTCCGCATTAACGGGACTTTGGGCGTGACGTATATCACCTGATCTATGACTCATGTTCTAAGGCTCATGGACCTATTTCGCAGAAAGCAGACAAGTTTTTCCTACTCTTTGAATCTCATCTATAAACACCATCTACGGTTTATAGAAGTTTCTGCAAGTTGTATAGTTCATTCGTACGGTAAGTTCAAATGTAAAATTTTTTCTGTATAGTCCATTCGTACGATAAGTTCAAATTTAAAATTTTCTTCTAAGTGTTAGGAATAACCACTAAGATGACCTACGAGTGGTAGATTCCCCCTTGTGGTCATTGGACAGTAAAATATTTCTCAAGTTCTTCTGGGATTTCTAAGGTATCCAAATTGGGATGTTTTAGGGGTCGGGTGCTACATTATTGATATTATGAACTATCTCTTGAGCTAGGATAACATTATCAATGATGAGCCTGCTACTAATGATACAAACCTAATTTTTAGAGATAAGATGGGGGAGAAAATGATTAAGCCCTGTGGCCGCAATCTTAGACAAAATCTTATTTGTCAAGTAACTCTGACTAATAGGTCATTTGTGAGGAGCTAGTAGGTTCTTCCACTAAGGAAATAAGAATTAAACAAGAATGAGTGTAGTATCTACTTAGATCTTTTCCTATAAAAAAATCCTCATAAACATAATTATAAACATCCTGTTCAGTATGGACTCTACCTGTTATAATCTGAAGGGTCTTAATCCATCGCCACTTCATGATCCTCCAATATGTTTTCAAATTATTTTACTTTCTCACGAATGTCTTCTCTATGCCTTGTGGTAATTTTAAGTTTCATTGCATTAGCTCGGGGTAGAAGTTTTGTATAAATGTATCACCATGCTAGTAAGTATTTTATTTAAGTTATTTTCTTCAAGTGAAATCCAATCCATTAAATAATTTGATCTATGGATAGCGTCATTATGGTAAAGGTCATAATGCCAGAGGAATCATTACCGCAGAGCATATAGGGCGAGTTCATAAGCGTCTATATCATAAAATTGACTTTTGATGGAATGAAAAGGACATATATGGTAGAATCGTAACCAAAGAATATGACCCTAATTGAAATGTATGCATTTGTCTCATACACTATGAGGATGGTGAGAAGAGATATATTTTACATCCCAGATGGGCTATAATTGGAAATACCATTGTTTCTGGTACATAAGTTCCTATGGAGAAGACAAACTTTTTTCAAGAACCGACAGAACAAGAAGTGCCCCTTCTTTCATAGAAATGAGTACGGTATAGATAAGATCCATATGTATAGATATCATCATCTACATCTAGAAAGCCATATGCTTTTGAAGAATCTTGTACAATTTGGTTAGCGATTTTAATTGATCAAAAAAAGAATCTACTTCAACTGCTATGCCCTTAAGCATGGATGTGTGGACAATCACCTAGAGTAGTGGGTAATATAGCAAAACTGATAGCAAAAGAGGGGAAATTAGCCACATTAAAATTACCTTCTGGGTATGTCTGTTTGATATCCAAAAATTGCCCAGTAACAATCAGATAAGTGGGAAATGTTGGGGTGAACCTGAAAAGCATAGGTAGAGTCGGATCTAAGTATTGGCTACGTAAGCGTCCTGTAGTAAGAGAAGTAGTTATGAACCCTTTAGACCATCCCTATGGGGTTAGTAAAGGGAGAGCACCAACTAGTAGGAAAAACCCCTCAACCCCTTGGGGTTATCCTGCACTTGGAAGAAAAACTAGAAAAAGTAATAAATATAGTGATAATTTGATTCTTCGTCGCTGTAGTAAACAGGAGATAAAATCGAATTGAATTCTTCATTTTTACAAATATTTCTCAAAAAAAGGAGTAAGTCTATGACACGTTCACTAAAAAAGATCCCTTTGTAGCCAATCATTTAATAACAAGACAATTGATAAGCTTAACACAAAAGTAGAAAAATAAAAAATAATAACTTGGTACCCGACATCTACCATTATACACCCAATGATCGGTCGTACTATTTTTATCGATAATGGAAAAGGTCATTTGCCTATTTATATAATAGATAGTATGGTAGGGCACAAATTGAGAGAATTTACACCTACATTAAATTTTAGAGGACATGCAAAACAATAATAGATCTTGTCGTTAATATTAATAAAAAAAAACCTAGATGCTTATGCTTCAATAGTAGAAGATAACCTTATGCTAAGGATGAAAAAAACATAAGTTTATGCTTTAGGTGAACATGTATCTATGTCTGCTAACAAAGTACGAAGAGTAATTGATCAAATTCGCAGATGTTACTATTTGGAAGTGCTTATAATACTAGAACTCATGTCCTATTGAGAATGTTATGCCATTTTGAAATTGGTTTATTCTACAACAGCAAATGCTAGTTATAGTATGGGTTCCATCGAACCAATTAATCCTTTAGTAAAGTCGAAGTCAATGAAGGTACTATTGTGAAGAAACTGAAACCTCGAGCTCGAGGATGTATTTTTCCGATAAAAAGATCGACCTGTCATATAACTACTAAAATGAATGATATATCCTCAGATGATGAATATGGCGAGATGTATTCTTTACAAAAAATGAGATAAAAAAATGTAACAACCCATATTTAGTTAGAAGTCTTATATTAGAAAAAACATAAGAGAGATTTTGGTTATATAAGTGAACATGGCTTACTTACTGGTGATGTGTTTTAAAGTCGTGAGGGCCTAGGCCCAAATCAGACAATATCACTAGTGGGCTGGGTCATTACAGATAGTATCAAAGCCACTCTTGTGTCAGTATTGTTGATGTGGGCCAGAGTTCAATTAAGTTTACGCAAATCCTTGTGAGGCAGGGCAAACCTCACTGCGAAGTCTAGGCAAATCTCATATGGTAGGGCAAACTTCAGCGAGGACGCTGAGTCCATAGAGGGGGTCTATGCTACAACCATTCAATAGATAAAAGTCTCACATCGGTAAAAACATAGGAAAAATGTTGGGTACATAAGTAAACAAGTCTTACCTACTAGTGATGCATTTTAAAGCCGTGAGGGCCTAAACCCAAAGTGAACAATACCACTTGCAGGTTGCGTCGTTATAAAAAAGATATAGCTATGATGTACCGTGATATATATAATAGTAGGGGATTAGGAGAAAAAACATAAAAATCCACTTGGTTTCAGACTAGGTACAACCTCACATAAGCTAACGACAATAACAAGAGAAACCTCCTATACTAACACATCTAGAAAGCCAAAATGGAAACCAACTAGGGCATGTAGATTAAGCAAAAATCACAATAATGTTCTACCTTTTAGCATAAATAAATCCAATACCAAGATGATCCACCGTAAAAAAGAGAAATCAACTTACAACACCAAGATACGCACAAGTCCAGGTAAACTAAAGCCACACTAATACAATCAGTGTAAAAATCAAGTAAGCACCAATGGGTATGGAGACCCCAACAACATATAATACAAGCAAGGAAGGATCTAGAAAAGAATTTACACAATCACTTTTGATACCTAGAGCCGTGCACTTTATCTAGCCTACAAAAACATAGGATGAATCATAATCGACCTCAATCTGAATACCAGAACTACCTCCACTAACACTTAGACTACCATCTCTGATCAAATTCGACACAAACCCATGAGATTAGTCCAACTGAGCAGATTGTCCAACTGCACTATGTTGGACACACTGTCTAGCCTAGTGGCCTATCTCTCTACACCATCAACAAGGCCCAATTTCTCTTATCTGGAAGATTGAACCTTGCTTAGGGCACTCTAGGTGCCAATGATCAAGTATGCCATAGTCATAACAAGCTGATAATGAATGCCCTATAATAATGTGACCATGGTAGGTAGAAAGTGCATTAGATTCCCTTGAGCCCTAGCTCGAGCTAGAAGCACCTTGTCTTAAAGCGCGTTGCTGAGATCTCTAGTGGGACCTTCCACGAGCATCCCTGCTCCTAACAACCTGGAAACTATCTCTAACACTCAGCGAACCACTACTAACTGACTGAACTGAGGCTCCATGGCCCTAACCCTACTGGGCTAGTCGTACGATTTTAAAGTAGACCTGGCTACAACTGATAAAATCTTATAACTTGAAGGATGGCACTATAAAACACTAAGAAACCAAGCCTAAACCCTATCTATTGCGGGTACTATGACGTATCTCAGGACCTGCTAGCACTATTGTTATAAGGCTGACATGTCAAAGAGGGAGGGATCTATCACCAATCTGATTGTTGCCACTAAAGTTATCAAAACATGCCTACTCTACAGCCCTCATATGACTCATAACTTGAGGAAAAGTAGCTCCTGCTACTACCAAGTGCTCTGATGCCAAATGAAGTGGTAAAGTTAATGTCCTAAAAAATCCATGTCTCACATCCTGCTCTATAGGGAAGAAAATAAGGGCATATTTGGCCCACTCAAGAAATCTAGTCACGTAGGCTAAACAGATGATCAACCCCAATGAGGAACTTCTAATCTATCTCTAGCCTGAGAACCACCCACCGCAGCTCTAGTTAGATGTTCTGATACCTCTCATATGTCCACCGGTGAACTCATGCTATCTATCTAAGAAGTATTAATTCCCAGAAAGTATCTTTATAGATTATTCAAGTCAAATCACATAATAAAGAGTCAAGAACACAAAATTTCTATGAATACCCCTATAGCCTCCTAATGATAGGATATGAACATCTATGCTTCGATGCACAAGACTCTACTAGAAATTACTCCCTTACCAACGATGCCAATCAATCTAAAGCCTTGACACCAACTTGTCACGATTCGGTTTCTTATACCATGATGGAACATACCCAATCCACTAGTAGGTAAGCCTATTACATAACCAGGAACCATAGGCAATGTATTATTGCAGTAGAAGACAACCCTAAAAGTATAGGTTGTCACAAGAAATACAATACATACAAATAACAAAAAAATAACATACCAAAACCCACCACAATACTTGACATCAGTTAGTATTTGAGCTTCTAATATACAAAATAAGACTACAAGACATCTTCAAATACAAATAACAATACATACTATCTCAGATCACAAAATAAAGATAAGTCAAATTGCAGTAAGATGGTAATTCGCAGCTCTAGATGCTACGAGCTCATTAAAATCTTCAAAAATCCTTAGCTAACTCTACACGAAAAGAAGTCAACAGCAGGGACTTACACTATAATTTGCAGAGGGAGAAGTGTAGTATGAGTACCAAAGCAATGGTATTCAACAAGCATGGGCCGATAGAGCTCCATAAATAAAGCAGGTATAAACAACATGATAATATGGCATGTATAAAGCACAATTATGAAATATGGACAGGATAACACAAAATCAGGTACATCAAATAATGAGAAGGAGAGAAGAAGTGAACATAGAAGGATTAGCTCTGTTATTTGCTAGCACAAAAGTTAGGTCACGAAGTTGATAAAGCAATTACAACGAAAGAAACATACAGAATCTGGGCTAATCTATCAACTTAGAAACTACTCTATATCAACCTAGGAAGGTACATACTCAATCCATAACTATAAAATAACTACAACAAAATAGCACAGACAGAGCAGGTATAAGCAAACAAAACCAACAAAAATCATAATAATAGAATTTTACCAGTAGAGTAGGTATAAGCAAAAAAAAAAACAAAGCAATGTCCTATACAACCGGTGATATTAGCAAAAAATAAAACCCCAATAGTCATCGCATACTATCACGTGACCAAGTAATAAAAAATATACTAGGGATAGCGATGCATGTGAATGTTATGCATGATGTCTCTCTGCCGCATAAAAACAAGTGTCGTACAAACTTTCCTCGCTTAACTATCGAGATAGGACCCATAGCACTATCCATTAGATATACTGTCTCTTCAGCCAGGAATCCCATAGTTGCTCAGAAACCTATACACATTGAATGAGGCTGCACCAGGTCTTATCATAATAATAATCTCCATCCGAGATACTAGAGGAATAATAGTAAGCGAATGCAAGAGAGAATCAATGCGTCGGCTAGTCAAATTATAAAAAGCTGAGGTCATTTCAAATGCCTCTCATAATCTTAAATGGAAAGGGGTACGCCCTCGATGCTTGAACTATTAAATTCAAAAAACACATGATCTAATTGGTATAAATCCCTATAAAAAGTAGTTAAAAGTTCAATAGATATCCATCTAAAAGATCAAAACATGCCACATTAATAGTATAGAAAACAACTTCTCATTCTCCATGCACAATGATGAGTAAATGTATGATAGGGATCATACCACAAAAATAGTATGAATTTGTAAGCAATGCGATGCATGTCATCCAAGTATCTAAATACATCACACAAAATCTAAGAAACAAACTTGTACCATTATAGAGGCAAAGGCCGAGAGAACTAACGTTGGACCCAGCTGCTCCAAAATCAATGCCTCAGGCCTAACAATAGATAACCAGATATATATATATATATATATATTTATATATATATATATATATATATTACTATAATACCCCTATCTAAAAACTTTTTAACTACAAACATGTATCCATACAAATTCCTAGTGAAGTCTTACCACTAGCATCTCTACTATTCTGGATAAGCGCCAAATTCATATAATCCCTACATATGACAACTTCTTACTTTTCTCTGTTTAAAAAGATCATCTTACTTGCAAATCCTCATCGAATGCCACCTTCTGGCATTACATCCACTCTTAATTTTAAAAACCTAACTGAAAGCACAACGCTAATCAATCATTCATAGTGCTACACACTCCTCTATTAAACCTTCATTCAAACTGCTACACACTCCTTGTCAATAGCTATGAAATTGACTTTGAGAAAGAAATATGAAGTCGCAACTAAAACAAAAAGCCGAGGTGAAACTATGGTTAGATTCTCCTATAAACCCAACAAGGTTTACCAGAAAAAAAGGCACATGACAACATCACCAGGCAGTCAACTTTGATTAATAGATTAAAACAAAGCCGAAGATGAAAGAATAACAATAGTATAATACTAGATATTTCTCGTCAGATGCAATATAACTAAGCAACACCTTCTTGTTTTACATAAAGGCAAAGGTATGTCCTATTACATATGATTTGACAAGATAAGCCTTAATTAGTTACGCCTTCCTCTGTATTATGCTATCCAAATATTCTCTATCTATAGTAATTTTAGTCTACCAGTGTTCCTCTTTTATATGGTCCTTAGCGTCGCTCCCTATTTAATGACAACTACTCCCACATGCTACATCAACACCAAATCCTACATAAAGACCACTCTACACATCTAAATTCCCTCTACCAACTATTCCCTTAAGCCAAATTTCAAAATACCAACTACAAACACACCCAGCTACTGCAAAAATTATTTGCCGCTCATCGGTTACCAATCATATATATCTATCATATGTTTGTATGCTAATGCATCAAGTGACACAAGCCATTGACTAAAGCAAATTCCACTCTTGCTCTCTGATTTAGTTTTCCAGGTGTCACGACCTAAGCCTAGGGCCTAGACGTGATAGGGCATATGAGAAACTCGATAGGACCCCAACCAACCCTCTTAACATATTATTATACATCCTTGATCGTAGAAGCAATAAAATAACAATAAGAGATAAAAATAAGGGAACATGGGGCTAAGGGACACCCCTCATATCATAAAATGTTATAGCATCAAGAGAGTAAAGGCTCATAGTATCAATACATATCTGTCCAACAACACCTCTATACATAGAACATAGCAGGGGCAAAAAAGAGCAACCAGGCTCGCTCTAACAGTCATGTATACAGTAAAAATAAAAGAGAGTCTTCATATATAGCATAAGATCAAGACATTGTCCCCGAAGTTAAGGACTCACCACTTGCTTTATAGAGAAATCAGACTAGCTACGTGGAGGAGGAGGATGATCAAGTGGGGCTCCGGTTGCTACATGGTAACATTATATAGGCATAGAGTATGCATTAGTACATTTGAATGTACTAAGTATGTAGAATGCAATGCAACAATAGATAAGCAACATAGTCAAAATGCATAATTTAGCCAATAGTTGAACATATAACAATATGACATGCATGAATGATGCTTGAAGTAAACATGCTTGTATATATATAACATATTACAAGTATAGGAATAGGCTATCATCATAGACCAAATAACTTAGTACTTTGAATCTAAGGTAGACCACCCATAAGAAGTGATTGAGGTACTAACCCCTCAATTGGTTGATGGTATACTGATTGTGGTACTAACCCCTCAATTTGTTGATGGTATACCGCCCCCATCCGAGATGATTGAGGTACCAACCCCTCAATTTATTGATGGCATACTACCCCCTATCTGAGATGATTAAGGTAGCAACTCCTCAAATGGTTGAAAGCATACCACCCCCATCTAAGAAGATTGAGGTACCAACCCCTCAATTGGTTGATAGCACACCACCCCCATCTAGGTGATTGAAGTATCAACCCTCAATTGACTATGGTCAACTCACAATACAATAGATACTTCATATGAAATCAACACATACATACCTCTCATGACACCAACATACACATACTTCTCATGACACTGGCACATACATACTTCTCATGATAACAACACATTCTTATCACCCTTTCATCATCATAAAGTCACTTAACTCATATGCCAAGCATTAGGCCTTTAACAACTCAAGATACATTAATTGGACATTTCATCAAACACTTGGTAGATGTGCAATGCTAGTGTAAAACCATGCAATTATAGAGTGTAAAACCATGCAATTATAGAGTGAAATTTATCAAATACTTGGTGGGTGTGCAATGCTAGTGTAAAACCATGGAATTCAAGAGTGAAATCATGCAAGTAAATTCAATGTAAAACCACCCACCAACACTTGGTAATACCCTCATGAATATACATCAAAAACCTTCATGAAATATCAAGATAGATCTAAGATTCATAGCTCAAAACATGCATAAATAGTCATACTTTTATAAAACCCCAACATAGTTCTTAGTCAAATTCACAATAGAAAACTTATACGTAAAATCAACTTAGAATTATGAAATTTGTGTAAAAGGAAGCTGGGAACCATGGGTGAAAGGACTCAAGGGTTGAAACCCACATACCTTAGCTTTGGAGAATTCTTGATGAAGAATGGAAATGGGGACTTGAAGCTTGAGTGAAATCATTATGATCTGGATGAGTTTTGGGACTTGAAGTTTGGGAGAGTATTGGGAATGCCTTATATGATATGAAGGTGAAATATTGCTTAGTATAGGTATTTTCACGCATGGGAGGACTTAGGCCCAAGACTAAAAAGTCCTGGACCAAACATAAAACTACACACAAAATTACACTAAGGCGCGCTCTTGGCGCATCACGCCTTGGGCACGAAAACCTCACTGGAAATTGAATTTTGGGAAAATGAAATTGTGATTCGTTTGCTCTAAAATTAGGGTTAGACTCATTTCCTACTCAATTTGACCCCTTGATCAAGAATATGAAGTTGGATTTTTGATATCATGCACAGATTTTCATATATATGGAAATTACAATTCTGGGCACTCCCGAGGCACATTTTCGGGTACTTTTTGGGGTAGTTTCAATATCTTCCCCTTGGGAACATTGTTCCCTGAGTGTCAAAGAAAAGTATACGAGAAGAGTAATCATGAAGAAATCATCCCAACATAAATGCATCAACACACTCAAAAACCTTTTTCAAAATCTCAACATAAGTGTAAAAATCACCATGAACTTTGTCAATCTAGACATGAATGCATGCAAATGACTTAGGGGATGAAACATCAGACATAGAATAACATAGAAGACTTAGAATTAGTACCTTAGGCTTGAGTAGAATAGAAGAGATAAGGATAACACTTTTGCATGTCCGCTTGGGCCACCCATGTAGCACTTTCGACTTGTTGATTCCTCCAAAGGGCCTTAACGGAAGCAACATCCTTGTTCCTCAACCTCTTCAACACTTTTGCATGTCCGCTTTGGCCTTCCATGTAGCACTTTCGACTTGTTGATTCCTCCAAAGGAATTCTTCACAAGTCAAGTTGTCTTCAACCACACCCACAACATTTAATAGGATAATGGCATTCATGTCACCCACACAGTTCCTCAACATGGATTCATGAAACACTGGGTGAACTAAGTCTATTTCACTAGGAAACTCCGCCTCATAAGCCACCTTACCAATCCTCCTCATCACCCTATAAGGACCCATATATCATGGACTTAATTTACCCTTCTTACCAAAATGAACCACACCCTTCATGGGTGACACCTTCAAATAGACCCAATCACCAACTTTAAATTAAAGGTTTCTTTTGCTCACATTGGCATAGGACTTTTGACGACTTTGGGCTGTTTTCAACCTTTCTCTACTCAACCGTACCTTCTCCATAGCCTCCATAATCAGATCCGGGATGATAATGCACACTCATATCATAGTCCTTTAGAAATTCTAACCACCTTCTGTGCCTCAAGTTGAAACTTTTTGAGTGAACATATGTTGGAGACTCTTATGAACGGTAGACATATTAACATGCACCCTACATAATTAATGACGCCAAATTTTTAATGCAAAAATCGCAATAGCCAATTCAAGATCATGAATAGTATAATTCTTTTCATTCACTTTGAGTTGCCTAGAATCATAGGCAATCACCTTACCATTTTGCATCAACACATAACCCTAGCCAATCTAGGATGCATCACAATACACAATAAACCCTTCCAACCCTTCTGGTAGAGACAAGATAGGAGTGGATACAAGCTTGTCCTTCAACGTTTGGAAACTCATTTCACACTCATCCGTCCACATAAACTTAGCCTTCTTTTGAGTCAACTTAGTCATGGGGGAAGCAATAGAAGAGAACCCATTCACAAACCTCTGATAGTAACCCACTAAGCCCAAGAAACTTCTAATGCTTGATGGGGTCAATTGTCTAGGCCAATTTCTAATCACAACTATCTTTTTAGGATCTACCTTAATACCAATCCCCGACTCCACATGACCTAGAAAAGTAACCTTCTTCTACCAAAATCGACACTTCTCATATTTAGCATACAACTTCTCTTCCCTTACTCTTTGTAGCATTACCCTCGAATGAGCCACATGCTCCTCCTCACTATGAGAATAAATCAAAATATCATCAATGAAAACCACCAAAATCAAATCAAGGTAGGGTTTAAAGACCCTATTCATAAGATCCATTAAGATAGTTGATGCATTGGTCAACCCAAATGACAACCACAAATTCATAATGCCCACACCTAGTCTGGAAGGCCATCTTGGGAATGTCATACTCCATCAGCTTCACTTGATGATACCCGGACTGAAGATCAATCTTAGAGAAGTGGCTAGCCCCTTAAAGTTAGTAAAATAAATCATCAATCCTTGGTAGAGGATACCTATTCTTGATGGTGACCTTATTAAGTCGTCGGTAGTCAATACACATTCTAGGAGACCCATCTTTTTTCTTCACAAACAACACCAATGCACCCCTAGGTGATTGGCTAGCCCTAATAAAACCATTCTCCAATAAATCTCTCAATTGCTTCTTCAACTCTTTTAACTCCGATGAGGCCATATGTTAAGAAAGAATAGAAATAGGTTGAGTATCGGGAAAGAGGTCTATACGAAAGTCTATTTTCCTTTTTGGGAAGAACATTGGGAAGATCATTTGGAAATACATGAAGGAACTCATTTACCACCGAAATCAACTCTATGGGAAGGACTTTGGACTCCCTATCCCTAACCCTCATAAGATAACTTTGTCAACATGAAGGAACTCATTTACCACCGAAATCAACTCTATGGGAAGGACTTTGGACTCCCTATCCCTAACCCTCATAAGATGATAAAGACACCCCTTAGAGATCAACCTTTTTGCTTTAATATAAGAGATGAACCTACCCTTGACCACTATATCATGACTCTCCTACTCAAGGACGGGTTCATTTTGAATTGGAACTTGACCGTATAGGTTCTACAATCAATAGATGCATAGTTTGCATGTAACTAATCTATCCCAAGAATGACATCAAAATCAACCATATCCAATTCAACAAGATCGCAAGGCAATATTTTATGCAAGATACAAATGGAACAATTTCTATAGATATTTCAAGCAACAATAGATGCACCAATATGAGTAGACACCTTATAAGACTCACACAATAATTCGAGCTCAACATGAAACGTTTTGGCAATAAGAAGAGTAATAAAAGAAAGAGTGGCACCTGGGTCTATCAATGCATACAGATCAAAATTAAAGACTTTTAACATACCGGTGATGACATCGGGCACCTCATCAACCCCTTGCCTCCCATGTAAAGCATAAAAATGATTTTTTCTTGGGGCACCACCTTGTTGACCTCCTCTCCCCAAAGGAACTGCATTAGTACCTCGGCCTTGTGAACGAACATCCTTACCTTTGTTGCGATTTCGTGGACAATCAATCAACTTATGGCCTACTTCCCCACAACCATAGAAAGCATTGGTAGCCCTCATAACCCTTACCATATTTTAGGCACACAATTCTAGGCATCACACCACCACCCTTTTAGGGCCTGGGTAGTCATTGGTAAATCTCCCACTATGAGCATGAGAAGACCCTTAGCATTGGTGAAACCGACCACCTTTGTGATTTTGGAACTTACCATCAAAACGAGCCATCTTGGCCTCATGGCCCCTTCTCTTCCTCATTTTCTCCCCCTCTAATTATTTGGCATAAGTTATCAAGATGGACAAATCCATATCATTAATCAACATAGCAGTATAACATTATTCACTTACCAAATTGAACACACCCATCAAAAAATTATTCATTCTAGACCTTGAGTCAGCAACCAAGTGTGGAACATATTTTGAGAGTTGATTAAACTGTAGGGCATACTCCCTTATACTCATAGATCATTGCTTCAAAATCATGAAGCCCACCAATTTGGCTTCCCTAAGCTCGAGAGGGAAGAACCGATTGAGGAAAGCCACCTTAAGCTTCTCCCATAATATCACAAAATTGTTCCCCTTCTCCTCCTTCCATTGAGTGTAGCATATTTGATCCACCCTCTTGAGTTGGTAGGCTGCCAACTCCACCTTTTATTCTAAGCTCACACCCATGATGAATAACATCATATATACCTTATTAATGAATTCTTGGGGGTCCTCATCCACCATAGTAGGCCCATTGTACTCTAGTAGATTCATCCTCATAAAGTCTCTCACCCGAGATGCCGAAGTAGGTGCATGAGGGGCTTGGGCCCCTTGGTTGGGTTGATTAGCCACAACTTGAACTAGTAAAGTAAGAGCATCCTGGAGCTCACTATGAGCCGGTTGTTCCTTGGGTGTGCTGGCTCTTCTTCCTCTTATGTTAGGCATGATCTAGCATAGCAAAGAACAATCATTGGAGGGGATCTTACCTTAACTTCTATAGCACAAAATAGAGTAAGAAGAAGGGAAATATTTCCTAAAATGTCTGATAGCCTCTTACTTATAGTTATGGTGCACAATGCAACCATTAATAAGACTCTAATCAATAAGGTGTGTTGGATGCCGAGGACCTTTATCAATCTAATGCTCTGATACCAACTTTCTCATGACCCAAGCTTAGGGCCTAGACAAGACACGGTAGATGGGGAACCCGAAGGGACCCTAAGCAAGCCTCTTAATATATCGTTACACATTGTTGGTCACAAAAACAATATAATAACAATAAGAGATAGAATAAGGGAACATGGGGCTAACGGACACTCCTCATATCATAAAACATCATAGAGTCAAGAGAGCTAAGGCTCATAGCATCAATACATATCTTGTCATGAAGAGCAACTGGGCTACCCCTCATAGTCAAGCATATACTAAAAATAAAAGAGATTCTTTATACATAGCATAAGATCAAGATATTGTCCCCGAAGTTAAGGACTCACCACTTGCTTTATAAAGAAATCAGAGTAGCCATGTGGAGGAGGAGGAGGATCAAGTGGGGCTCCAGTTCCTACATGGTAACATCATGTACGCAAAGAGTATGTGTTAGTACATTTGAGTGTACAAAGTATGTAGGATGCAATTCAACAATAGATATGCAACATAGTGAAAATGCATAATTTAGGCAATAGATGAACATATAACAATATGGCATTCATGAATGATGCTTGAAGTAAACATTCTTGTATATAGAATATAGTATAAGTATAGAAATAGACCATCATCATAGACTAAGCAACTTAGTACTTAGAATCTATGGTAGACCATCCCATAGAAGTGATTGAGGTACCAACCCCTCAATTAGTTAATGGCATACCGCCCTTATCCGAGATGATTAAGGTACCAACCCTCAATTGGTTGATGGTATACCACCCCCATCTGAGACGATTGAGGTACCAACCCCTCAATTGGTTGATGGCATAATGCCCCCATCCGAGACGATTGAGGTACCAACCCCTCAATTGGTTGATGACATACCATCCCTAATTAGGTGATTGAGGCATCAACCCACAATTGCCTATGGTCAACTCATAATACTATAGATACTTCACATGACATGAACACATACATACCTCTCATGACACCAACACATACATACTTCTCATGACACCGACACATACATACTTCTTATCACACCAACATATTCTTATCTCCCTTTCATAATCATTAAGTCACTTAACTCATATGCCAAGAATTAGGCCTTCAACAACTTAAGATACATTAACTGAACATTTTACCAAATACTTGGTGGGTGTGCAATGCTAGTGTACAACCATGTAATTCAAGAGTTAAATCATGCATGAAAATTCAATGTAAAACCACCCACCAACACTTGGTAAAACCCACATGAAATATACGTAAAAAACCTTCATCATATCCCAAGATAGATCTAAAATTCATCTCTCAATAGATATATAAAAGGTCACACTTTTACAAAAGCCCAACAAAGTTCATAGTCAAAGTCATAATAGAAAACCCATATGTTAAATCAACTTAGAATTATGAAATTTGTGTAAAAAGAAGATTGGGCACCATGGGTGAAAGGACCCAATGGTTGAAACCCACATATCTTAGCTTTGGAGAATTCTTGATGAAGATTTAAAATGGAGACTTGAAGCTTGAGTGAAATCCTTAAGATCCGGATGAGTTTTTAGACTTGAAATTTAGGGTGAAATATTTGTCTAAGTGTTTTGGAGAGTATTGAGGAATATCTTGTATGTTATGAAAGTTAAATATGGCTAAGTATAGGTATTTTAATGCATGGGAGGACTTAGTCCCAAGACCAAAAAGTCTTGGACCGAACATAAAACTGCACACTAAATTACACTGAGGTACGCTCTTGGCGCGAAAACCTCACTAGAAATTAAATTTTCGGGAAATGAAATTGCGATTTGTTTGCTCTAAAATCAGGGTTAGACCCATTCCCCATCAATTTGACCCCTGATCAATAATATGAAGTCAGAGTTTTGATATCACGCACAGATTTTGAGATATATGGGAATTACAATTCTGAGCACTTTTAAGGCACATTTTCGGGCAATTTTGGGGTCGTTTCAATATCTCGCCCTTGGGAACATTCATCCTCGAATGTCAATGAAATGTATATGAGAAGAATAACCATGAAAAAATCAGCTCCAAAAAGAATACATCAACACACTCAAAACACAACTTTTTCAAAATCTCAACGTAAGTGTAAAACAATCACCATGAACTTGTCAATATAAACATGAATACATACAAATGATTTAGGGGCTGCAAAATGAGACATGGAATAATATAGAAGACTTAGAATTAGTACCTTTAGGCTTGAGTAGAATGAAAGAGGTAAGAATATCATTTTTGCATATCCGCTTCGGCCTCCCATGTAGCACTTTCGACTTGTTGGTTCCTCCAAAGGACCTTAACATAAGCAACATCCTTGTTCCTCAACCTCTTCACTTCTTTATTCGGGATCTCTACTGGAACCTCTTTATATATCAAGTTGTCTTCAACTACCCCCACCACATCAAGAGGAATAATAGCATCAGGGTCACCTGCACACTTCCTCAACATAAACACATGGAAGACTGGATGAACCAATTCCATTTCACTAGGCAACTCCAACTAATAAGCTACCTTTCCAACCCTCCTTGTCAACCTATAAGGACCAACATACCTTTGAATCAACTTCCCTTTCTTACCAAAATGAACCACACCCTTCTTGGGTTACACATTCAAATAAACCCAATCACCAACTTCAAATTCAAGCTCTCTTTTTCTCACATCAGTATAGGACTTTGGGCGACTTTGAGCTATTTTCAACTTTTCTCCAATCATCATTACCTTCTCCATAGCATCCATAACCAGATATAGACCCAACAAAGCAATCTCTCCAACTTCAAACCACACAAACCAGTGATCTACAATGTCTACCATAGAGAGCCTCAAAAGGAGTCATACCAATGCTAGAAAGATAGCTATTATTATAAGCAAACTCAAACAATGAAAGATGATCATCCCATCTACCCTTGAACTCCAATACATAAGCCCTAATCATTTCCTCAAGAGTTGGGATAGTTCTTTTGGCTTGGCCATCCATTTGAGGGTGGAAGGTCATACTAACCTTAACCTTTATACCAAGACCCATTTGGAAAGACCTCCAAAAATGTGAAGTAAATTGAGTACCACGATCTGATATGATGTACAAGGGAACCCCATTGAACCTCACCAACTCATGAATACATAACTTAGAACAATCTTCAGCCCCATATGTGTTAACACCTAATTTTGACCCTCCACATTATATATTAATTATCAAGCTTCATCAGTTTTTTAACAATTTGAAATAATTATTTTTAAGAAAACTAATGTTTTTAGTTACTTTTGGTATTATACATATTCTTTCATATAGTTTGTATGTATATGATGGCATGTTTTTTCATAATTATTCAAAATTATAAAATAAAAAGAAATTATATTCGTGTTTATTATCAATTTTTTTTTAAAATTAAGTAGTTCATAACTGAGTTAATTATTTCATTTAGTTAATTTTAAAGAAGCTCGTTAGTTGATTTAATTTAATTCATCTTGTATTTAAATTGATTCCCGCATTTCCCGACCCGTATGTCCCCTCCTTTTTTCCTTTTCCTTTTTCCTTTTTCCTTTAACTTTTCTTTTTCTTTTTTCTTTTTCATATGGGACCCGTATGTCCCTCCTTTTCCATTTCGCTTTCTCTTCTCACGACTATCTTTCCTCTTCTTTCATTTTTTCAGATCATCTTCAAGAACAATAACACCAATGGAACAAAAAAAACTCCCTAATGTCTCTCCCAATATTCACATTTTTGAATTTGAATTTCCTAATGTTCCGGCCTAAAATCCCCTATATGTTTGACCTTTTCCCCCACTGATTGTGCAAATATTATTACTCTAAACAATCAAAGCACACGCTGAGCCATTTTCCCTCACAAGAAAAAGAATATCAATTTTCCTGCGAAGAGCGATTCTTGACCTCCAAAAACTTTGTTGTAATATATTCTTCAAATTAATTTTTTGGGAACTGGTCGGTTTCGAAGGTCTTGAAATTGAAAGTTTCCTGATTCTGAGTTTGGTGTAAACGAGCTCAATGTGGTGAGAGAATATTCCTCGAGTTCGTCGTCCCGGTCAGCTGCCCTATAAAAGGTAACATTTTTATTTTGCTTATCTCATTTCGTTTAAGTGTCATATGCTGTAAAATTCTTGAAGCTATCCAGTTTTCCTATTTATATTGTTTATGCTTTAATAGTCATGTTTGTAATGACTTTAAGTACATAGGTTATAATGTTTTCTTTCCAGTTTCTGTTTCGTATAGAAAAGATTTCAATTCATTGTCAAGGTTGGAAACTATCTATTGTAGAAGCTTTGCTTCCATTTAGCTCAAAAATCTTTTTTTAAGCTTGGAGATACCTTCCAACGTGAAATATCTACTATTTCATATCTAGTTTTTGTTAAAAATAGCTACATGATCCTAATTTCCATTACTCAGCTCTTTTTGATATCGAATGGAGGTCTTGAAGCAAACTTCAGCTACCCATTCGTGATGTCATGCCAAAACATCATGTTTTTCAGCTATAGCAGCCCCCTTTGTTTTGATTTCTGTTTTTGATATAGGAAAGAGATATCTATTCCCATACATGATTGTTTTAGCTCATTACAATGTATGTGTTTGTCTTAAGAGTCTCACATTTGGTTACATAATATTTGGGATAAAAACATAAGTTAAAAGTTCTTTCTGGCTACTGTTTGTGCTCTTCTTGACTTGCTTTTATTTGCTTTCAATTCTCTATATATTTGATTTTCTTTCACTTCTCTAAGATTGATCTTCAATCTGTGTATCATCAAGTGAAGGTGAGGGAGTGTGACATTTCCCAAGAAGGCCTTTCAGACTAGGTATGGACATTATGAGTTTGTTGTGATATCTTTTGGGTTTACCAATGCACTGGCTATGTTCATGGATCTTATGAATAGAGTCTTTAAACCATACCTTGATTTGTTTGTTGTGGTGTTCATTGATTATATTTTGATCTATTCTCACAGTGAGAGGAGCATGTGGCTCATTTGAGGGTAGTATTACAAAGATTGAGGGAAGAGAAGTTGTATGCTTAATATGAGAAGTGTGAATTTTGGTTGAAAGAGGTTGCCGTTGTAGGTCATATGGTATGGGGGTATGGTATTCAGGTGGATCCTAAAAAGATGGATGTGATTAGAATTTGGCCTAGACAATTGACCCATCGGACATTAGGAGCTTCTTAGGCTTAGTGGGTTGCTATTGGAGGTTTGTGAATGGGTTCTCTTCTATTACTTCTCCCATGACTATGTTGACTCAAAAGAAGGCTAAATTTGTGTGAAATGATGAGTGTGAAAGTAGTTTCCAAACTATGAAGGATAAGCTTGTCTCTGTTCCTATCTTGTCTCTTAGGCTAAGTTTATGTGCACCGATGAGTGTGAAAGGAGTTTCTAACCTTGAAGGATAAGGTTATATCTTCTCCTATCTTGTCTCTAACAGAAGGGTTGGAAGGGTTTGTGGTGTATTATGATTCCTCCCCAATTGGTTTGGGTTATGTGTTGATGCAAAATGGTAAGGTCATAGCCTATGTTTTTAGGAAACTCAAAGTACATGAAAAGAACTATCCTACTCATGATCTTGAATTAGACACCATGGTACTTGCTTTGAAAATTTAGCATCATTACTTGTATGGGGTGCATGTTGATTTGTTTACCAATCATAAGAGCCTCCAATATGTGTTCACTCAAAAAGATCTTAACTTGAGGCAAAAAAAGTGGTTAGAACTTCTTAAGAATTATGATATGAGTGTGCATTATCATCCTAGTAAGGCTAATGTGGTGACAGATACTTTGAATAGGGTGTCTATTGGTAGCCTAGCTCATGTTGATGGTAGGGGCATAGAGGTTACTAAGGAGGTCCATCGGTTGGCTAGATTGGGGGTTAGGTTGGAATAAATTGATAATGGTGGCATTGTGGTTGTTGATGGGTCAAAGTCTTCCTTGGTTGATGAGGTGGAAGCAAATCAAGATCTTGATCCCTCCTTATTAGAATTGAAGAACTTGGTGAAAGGGGGCAAGGTAGAGGGTTTCTACCAAGGGGGAGATGGTGTCATTAGATATCAAGGTAGGTTATATGTGCCTTGTGTTGATGGCTTGAGAGAAAATATTCTTGATAAGGCTCACGGTTCTTCCTATTCTATCCACCCCCAGTTCTACCAAGATGTATAGAGATTTGAGGGAAGTGTTTTGGTGGGGTAGTATGAAGAAATACATCACCAAATTTGTTTCCATTTGCCATAGTTGCCAACAAGTCAAAGTCAAACACCAAAGGTTGGGTAGCCTAACCAAAGATATAGAGATTCGTACTTTAAAGTAGGAAGAGGTTAACATGGATTTTATGGTTGGGTTGCCTAAGACTAGAAAGGAGTTTGATTCCATTTGGGTTGTGGTTGATTGGATGACAAAATCGGCTCATTTTCTATCGGTTAAGACTACATATGGGGCTGAAGATTATGCTAAATTATACATTCATGAGTTGGTGAGGTTTTATGGGGTTCCCTTCTCCATCATATCGGATCCTTGTGCTTAATTTTCTTCATATTTTTGGAGGTCTTTCCAAAGGGGTCTTCATACCAAGGTTAAGCTTAGTATGGCCTTCCACCCCCAAAAAGATGGCCAAGCCGAAAGAACTATCCAAACTCTAAAGGATATGCTGAAGGCTTGCGTATTGGAGTTTAAAGGTAGTTGGGACAATAATCTTCCATTGGTTGAGTTTTTTTATAACAATAGCTATCATTCTAGCATTGGTATGGCTCCTTTTGAGGCCCTCAATGGTAGACGTTATAGATCACCGGTTAGGTGGTTTGAAGTTAGAGTGATGGCTTTATTGGGTCTGGATCTAATAATGGATGCTATGGAGAAGGTAAGGATGATTAGAGAATGGTTGAAAATAGCTCAAAGTCGCCAAAAGTCCTCTACCGATGTGAGAAGAAAAGAGCTTGAATAATAATGTTGCACTTTATTCAAATGGTCATCAGTAAAACCAATTTTATTTTGGAAGAACTATCATTTGTCAGTATTACCAAATGGTTCCTCAATAGTGATCACTTGCACTTTATTAATGTTGATGAGATTGATGAATCTATGAAAAGATTTTTGAGAATTAATCTCATGCCTCGGGAAGGTACCCTTGGCATGGTCGGCACTCAGAGACTATTGCTAGCCCACAAGCAAACCACTTGACCTCATCATATTCATTCAATCATAACTAACAGTGAAAGACATCAATGATCAAGAAATACTTAATGGAAGGCGATGACGATGTGATAATCAAAGGCCAAAAAAATAGCAATCAAACTGAGCAAGACTATTATGAAACGAACTAGCCAAAAACATAACTCAACCACAACTTAACAGCCTAGTCTATGAAGTTTTTATTCATTGACAAAGTGGTGCCAATGACAGACCCATGCCCATCTGAAAATAGAATAAAATAAGTCTAAACTCAAAGTACAAAAGAACATGATATCCTTCGAAAGTAGGATAGGGCTAACCGATCAGTTGAAAGCAAATAGGTTCTCAATGGGACGCTTATTGATAACCGCTAGTACCTGTCGTTATATCATAAAAAGATACAGGACCAAATGTACATCAGTACATGAAATGTACGAGTATGTAAAATGGTAGAAAGAAACATGTAAAGGAAGAATAACATCAACTCAAATAGGTCAACTCAAAAAGTAGGAAACTCAATCAGCAAGTCAAGAGTCTAAAGTAAAAATGCAGTTTAGACAATGACCACTATATACCACCTAATCCAATCTACTTAGAGAACTATTGAAGCTTATTTGGGAGTATCTCTAACTGACAACCATCCCCTATTTGCCAGTGATGATACAATGAAGCGACGTTGTTGCCACATCCTTACCTTACCTTGCCAGGGTACGGGACATCCCATCAGTGGATCAAAAATGTGTAACATCAAGTCCTTATTATGGAACAATAGGAAACATTCAATTTTATGATACAATCATTGCCCTTGATAGCTACATAGTTATGGAGTTTGAGTTGGACTTACTCTTACTCAATTCAGTGCTCAATACTCCTTCCAAGACTCAATATGCTCATAAGACATCAACCCTATGGTTAACTTATTCATCTAGTCTTATTGGATATTTTTCAACACAATTCATCATATCAACTATCAACTCTTTTGTTACATTCTTTTAAGGTTCAGCTCTTGACTCATAAAGACTCTATCATATATTATTCTAACTCAGAGCATTCGAGAAAACAAAAGTAGAGTTAAAACATTTATGGATTCGATAGACTCTTTATGTTCAAAGTATACTCATGCATACATATTTTAGTGAAATATTTTAAAATAACAAGAATTCATACTAGGGTTCATGTAGAAAGGCAAAACAACCTAATTCAAACATTTAATTCATAAAAACAGTAATTCATACTTGGGTTGACCATTATTTTCCTAGCAGAAGTAGGTTTTCGTTTAGTGATTAAAGTTTTTGCATTGCCAAGCTTTAGGAAAATCCCTCCCTCGCCCTGAATTGTTTGCTCATCCCACAGACTGCATTGGGGTCATCCATATCACTTGGTGCTAGTGTACAAAAAGATAGCCATTTAGTTATAAGTATTTGAATTTGTTTCTACTTGTTATTGTATTAAATAAAGGAGTTATGGCATATAAATATGCTCATTTTTTAGTACTTCCTCTAGAAGTTCAAAGAAAAGTGATATTTTTTCTTCTTTTAATTTTTTATGACGACTGCTATTTTATAATTTGAATAGTAAAAGAATGAACTTTTTTCATATTTTCCAAATGAAAGTCTCTAGTAAAAAATGAATGAACTTTATTATGCATTATAAATAAGATTTGAGTTGGATTATTCAAGTATTGGTTAAATATGCATGAATAGCTATGGGAGTTATTTCCATGAGTTGATTCGTATTTGTTGAGACTAAGCATGATATGAATTATGAAAACCATGGAGGATTTGAACTTTTAAGGTGGATTTCAATTTACCCAAAGTAAGGAATTTTGCTTGATAAGATAGATTTCATGCTCCCATGTCCATATTTTGAAAAGATGATGTATATCATTATGATGGGTTGATTAAGAATGATTTAAACTATTTAATATCCCTATATGTCTTGGAGTATGATACTTTCTTAAAATATGGGAGTTTTACTACAATATTAGTGGGTTTATTTGAATGAATTTGAAATGGGTTGATTTTACTACTGTTGAAATGCATGATCTTAAGTACATGGGCATATGCCCACTATGTGTTTGACAAAATTATTTGATACAGATTCTTGATGTTGAAGAGAAATTACTGTATGAATTTACATGACAAGCATATTATGATGATTTGTGGGTTCCCAAGCATGTACTAAACTTATGAAAAGATTTCTTGATCTACAAGTGAATTGTTGAGCTCTTATTCTATGTTTGTTTCTCATGTAAATTGTGAAGCCTACTAGAAGGGGACATGAATCATGTTGTACTCCTCACCCTCTAGTACGAGGCAAATGTCCACATGAAGGGGGTTATGAATCATGTATTATACCTCACCCTCATGTGCGACTTATTAATATGTATTATCTTACATAAATGAAAGGGTCATGAATTATGTTATTTACCTCACCCTCATGTACGAATCTATATGAATTACTATCTTACATTTGCATGAAGGGGTCATTAATCATGTTGTGTATCTAACTCTCATGTACTAATCAATACTACTTAATATCTTATGTCTACGTGAAGACGTCATGAACCATATTATATATCTTACCCTCATGTATGACCTACTATTATGCATTACCTAATGTGTACGTGAAGGGGTCATGAACCATGTCGAATGCCTTACCTTCATGTACAAGTTAATACCATGTATATCCACTACCTACTAGAAGGGGTCATGACTCATGCTATATTTCTCACCCTCTAGTACAAGGTATTTGGATGAGCTATTCATGTCACTTTAATGTGTTGAACAAGTTATATAAGTATGATTATCCTCAAACATGTTTTGTCTTAAGCCTTGATTATACATGTCATATTAGGTTTATGTTCATTGGTTATAATTAAGCATATTTTTATTATGGCTTATAATTCTTTTTGCATTGCATCCCCTATACTTAGTAAATTCAAATGTACTAATGCATACTCTATTCCTACATGATATTACCATGTAGGAACTGGAGTTCCTATTGACCATCCTCCTCCACATGGCTAGTTAGATTCCTTGAAGAAAGCATTCGTGAGTCCTCAACTCTGAGAAGAATATATACATTATCCAAGTTATGTTGAGACTTCTTCTTTATGTTGAATACTTGTTATTATGAGGGTGAACCCAGAGAGTGTCTTGGCCCCCGCTCCATTCTTAAGTAGATGTGTTGTTGGATACTACATTTTTATATGCTTATGAGCTCGACTCTTCCAATTTTTCTATGTTTATCAAAGATTTCCCTTAGTCTGACTTCCTTTTTTATACTTGACTCTTGTTATTGCTTATTTTGCTTCCACAACTAAGGATGTCTACATGATGTGCTAAAAGGCTTATTTGGCTTGTCCTCGGACTTCCCATTTGTTATGTCACGTCTGGGCTCTTGGCTTGGGTCGTGACAATCATAGTCGATCATCTCCAACTCTATCAAATCAGCAAGGGTATCCTTAAGATGGACGAATACTATACAATCTTTGTAAACTCTCTCAGTTAGAATAGATTCACCAACATGAGTGAGACTTATTTCCCTACATCGGTCATTCCTTTGGGAAGTGACCTGTCTGGCCACACTTATAACATCCATTTCCTCCCTCTCTACACTCTCCCAGATGCATCTTGCCACATCTTACATAAGGTGGCTTCCTCTTTAAACCAAGGGACACACTAGCTTACGACTGAGAACCCTATACTCTAAAATTCTAATGACCTTGAGACTTCTGATCATACCCATTAGTAACAGCTGGTCCACTTGTAGAGGATGGTGCATAGCTATTATATCTCTTCAAAATGTAGGACTTGTCATAGTTTCTCTGCTTAGGCTGGGTACGCTTAGGCCTTACTGACTTGGCCTTCTTGCTCAGATGATCCTTTGTACCCCTTGTCTTATCCAAATTAACTTGTTGGGCATAAACCATGAGTCTAGAGATGTTCATGCCTAGGATCAATATAGTTGCTTTGCATTCCCTCTTAACAGGTTTACCCAAGCCAGATGTGAACTTCCTCATTCTTACTCTCATATCCTGGACCATCTTTGGAGCATACATAGATAGTTAAATGAACTTGAGGTTATATTCCTTGACATTTAACACTTCCTATTTCAAGTTCACAAACTCTCCAATATTTTCCTCCCTCAACTCTTGGGGAAAGAAGTGAGCAAAGAAGACATTCTCAAATTCAATCCACTTGACAAGCTCAGTATCCTCACCTCAATCCTTTTCCCATTGGTTGTACTAGACGTTACCCACATCCTTAAGCTAGGTGGACGAAAGTTCAATTCCCTCAATTTCAGTCGCATGTATGGCTTTCAGGACTTTCCACATCTCATCAATGAAGTTCAAGGGGTCCTCCTCAACTTTAGACCCTCTAAAAACTGGTGGGTTTATTCTCAAAAATTCCCTAAGCCTAGTTGCAGCAGTGGTCTCTTGGGAGCTAGAATTAGGAGCTTATGGTGTTCGGTTACCACTCTGGGATGCCACAAGCAGGGTGAGCATAGTAGTGGCTCCCCTAAACTTAGCCTCTAAAGTGGGCGCTGGCTAAGCAGTAGGTGTCTGATGAAGTTCAGTAGCTCTTGCAGGTCGACCCCATCCTCTTTTTCCCATATAGGTAGGCACTTCTATCAGGGGACTCTCAATGTTGGAAGTTGAGGCATCCCTTCGGGTGGCAGTATGCTTTGGAGGCATGATCTGCAAACACATACTGCATGGATTAGATAGATACTTTAGTAGAGTTACACTCTATCATATGAACTCAGAATATCAAAGAAGTGTTACTATTTGTAATGTTCTATAGCCTCCTGCTTATAAATTGTGGTGCACAACACACCTATAAACAAGTCTCTACTAGACTCGGCTTCATAGACTCCCTAAGACTCTTGAACTTTGTGCTCTGATATCAAGTTTATCACACCCCGAGAGGGTACCTTTGGTCTAGTCGACACTTGAAGAACAATTATTGATTCTGCAAGAAAACCATTTGGCCTCAATATCATATCATATTCAACAATAGAAAAAATACTCCTACAAAAGACTATAAAGTGAACTAAATAACCTAATCTTTATATAAATAGAGATTTTTAATAAACAAGAGTTGGAAAGAAATAATGATCAACATCCTCTACTCAATATTTATGAATCCTCTATACTCATCTAGAAGGTGGCAAGACAAGCCCTGACCTAACTCAAATGAAATAATATTAGTACTCCAATGAAAGAAAAGAAAGGAACCTCTGAATAGCAAGAAGGACACACCAAGTCTGGAAGCAAGAATTAGACTTCAATGATGTGCTTGCTGAAGACTTCTATCACGTATATCTATATCATTATTGATGCAGGCCAAAAAGCATATTAGTACATAGAATATACTTATATGTAAAATGGATAAAGAAGCAAGTAAGGTTTAGACATAAGGAAATCAATTCATCTCGACAATCATCTCAACAATCCATAACTCAGCTCAATGAACGTGCTAGTTTTAATATAAAATCATACTTTTAAAATAGACTCAGTGTTATGCAATTCATTTTAAAAATATCCCATAGCATATCATGTGTTACTTGGGAGTTTATCTTAACTGACATCCAATGCCACCACCTTTAGTTTGGTTATACACTACAAAGGCGACGTTATTGTCACGTCCGTTCAATACATGCCAAGGTAAAGGATGATCAAATCTCTCTTAGATTTAAAATCAACGTCCATCTATTTGGGACATGACTTTCCCGAATTAATGGCACAACTATCCTTCGCTAGCAGGGTAGTTTATAGGTTAGAGTTGTTTTCAACTCGTGCCCATATTGGTGCTTAATACTTCTCCAAAGACTATAATATGCCCATATTAATGAATGCAATCTAATCTCTTTGTAATTCCTCCCAAGTTTCATAAAATGATGATATTTAGGGTTCAAATGTCAAACATGGTTTAGTACTCTAATTTCATGTAACTAAAATGTAAATTATTAATTTATTTTTATAATTATGCATGAAAACTCAATAACTAGTAAGAATAACTTGAAGATTAAGATTATGGGGTTTCACTACTCAAATTTCTATACTCCAATTCGATCATGCATATGAACTCAATCTAATGCTTTAGGTAGCCTTAAATACTTTTTATTTAGTTTGATGATCAATTGTCAAGGGATTTGGTTCTAATCGCTCGAATCCCTAGCTCTTCTCCTCTTCTCCTTAGCCATAGTGTTTGTTCGAATTGCATAGAAAGCTTAGGAATGGGTTCAAAAACCCTTCTAAAGTAAAAAAAAATCTTGTATAAGACGTGGGTTAAGTTTGGGAGGGGTAGGGAAATGTCTAGAATGCCTCTCAAAAAAATAAAACATTTGCACTGTTGGGGAACAAGTCTGCAACACGGACTTAGTCCCTTATAGTTCATTTCTCCTAAAATTTTTTGATCAATTTTTCAATCCCGTGGAAAATATTAGAATGACAGTTAAGTGCAAATTTGCGACAAGTCCACGATATGGACCTATCGCGCACTTTTCTGGAATTGCATCTTTGCTCTAAAAAATTATCTTTTGATCTAGTTGCTCTAAAATTCAACCAAGACTAGTTTCCAACACAATCTTTTTGTGTTGATTGCGATTTTGACCTCGGATTCGCCTATAAAGTTTGGAAAGATAATTTAAGGGTATTTTGATAATTTTACAAGGTGTAACACAACATGCTCGATAGGGCATGAGTTCTAGTATCATAAGCATTTCCTCAATGGAACGTCCGAATTTGATCAATTACTCTTTATGGCTTATCAGAAGACATAAATCTATGTTCACCTAAAGAATATACTTCTATTTTTTCTTCTTCTTCAGCGTAAGGTTTGCCTCGTACAACTGAATCATATGCATCTAGATTCTTTTTATTAATATTAACGACGAGATCTATCATCGCTTTTTGCATGACCTCTAAAATTTAATGTAACTACAAATTCTTGCAATTTGTGGCCTACCACACTATCTATTATATAAATAGGCAAAAGTTTTTTTTATTATTGAAACGACCCCAAAAAGTGCCCGAAAATGTGCCTCGGAAGTGCCAGAATCGTAATTTTCATATATATAAAGATTCTTTTGTTATTTCAAAAATCCAACTTCATATTCTTATTAAGGGGGTCAAATTGAGTGGGAATAACTCGAATTTTAGAGCAACAATATCAAAATTCAAAAATCACAATTTTTAAGGGGTGTATCTCTTAGCACACAAAGAACTGGGTGGCCCATGACCTATCAAATTAAAGCTTTTTAAATTATCTTTCCAAGCTATTGGTTTCATCTCATGATGAGTTCAGATGCAGGAGTTATGCCCATTTTCGTGGAACTCATTTGTGCAAAAAATGAAATTCCAGTGAGTAGTTAGTTTCAGTCCTATTTTCTCTTGACTTCGGTCCAAGACTTTTAAGTCTTGAGTCTAAGGGTTCCCACATGAAAATATATATGCTTAGCCTTGTTTAACCCTCATATCATCCTAAACATTCCCCAATACTCACCAAAACACTTAGCCAAATAATTACTCCCAAATTAAAGTCCCAAAACTCATGACCAATATTAAGGATTTCATCAAGGATTTCACTCAAACTTCAATTCCCAATTAAAACCTTCGTCAAGGTACTCCAAAAGCTAAGGTATGTGGTGTTCAACCATTGGCCCATTCCACCCATGGTGGCTAAGCCTCATTTTTACTAGTATTTCATGATTTAATGTTGATTTTACATGTGGATCTAGTATATTGAGAAATTTAGTGTACAATGATTTTGGTTCATGAAAGTATAGTTGTTTTAGCATGTTTTGAGCTCTAAATCATAGATCTAATGTTGGATTTGATGAGGGGCTTTGATGTGTATGTTTTGAGGCTGTTGCAAGTTTTTGATTGATGGTTTTATAATGGACTTTCTTACATGATTTCATATCTAAATTGCATGGTCTTTTACCTTAATTACATACCCACCAAGTGTTTTATAAAATGTTCGACCAGGGTTCTTTGAGAAATTATGGGTACAATATATGTTTTATGATTTGAATAGTGTTATGATGATGTTATGATGATGAAATGATGTATGTATATGATGATTGAATAATGATAAGTAGAGAAGATTTGTATATAAGGATGAAAGGAATGAATATATATGTGTGTGAATCATGTAAAGCACCCTTGGTATTGCAAGAGAATTGTTAGGCTCCCATGTTGTTATGTTCTTGTGAATTGTTGATGACTTGTTGGATACTTAAGATAAGGTTTATGCTCTTGTCAATTGTGAAAGCCTACTAAGAGGGGTTATGAACTATGTTACATGTTTTACCCTCTAGTGCAAGGCCAGTTCCTACATGTAGGGGTTATAAGCTATGTTGTACACCTTACCCTCATGTAAGAATGCAATTTACTCTTTAGGAGGTTATGCTACTCCCTATGAGGCTATGTTACACTTTATGAGGTTATTAACTATGATGTACTCCTCACCCTCGTGTATGATTTGGGGTTATGAACTCATGCTATATCTCTCACCCTCTAGTATAAGATAATTGGATAAGCTAATTATATTATCTTAATAGGTTAAGTAAGTTATGAAAGAATAGATATTTTCAAGCATGTTTTACTACAAGCATTGTCCATACATGCTATATTATAATATTATGCCTATTGCCTATTGTTATGCATTTTGATTACATTGTCTATTTCTTGTTGCATTGTATCTCGCATACTTATTACATTCACACGTACTAACACATATACTATGCATACATGATATGACCATGTAGGAACCAGAGCATCGCTTGAGCATTTCCACCCATGTGGCTAGTACTGTTTCACTCAAGCTTATTAGTGAGTCCTCTATTACGGGGACGTTGGTCTATGTTTCACATGTTATATATTGTTTTCTTCTTCTTTATTGCTATTGTGACTATGAGGGTGAGGTCAGTTGCTCTGTCTTGGCCCCTGATAAGTATCTATGTTTAGAGGTGTTGCTGGACAAGTTATGTATTACCTTTGAGGTTTGACTCATGTATGTTATTTAAGCATTAAACTCTCTCTTTCTCCCTTAGTCCCATTCCCCTTGTTCATGTTTCTTATGATGTTTTATATTGCTTCCGTGACCAAGGATGTGTAATGATATGCTCTGAGGCTTGTATGGGGTTCCTTCGGTTTCCCTATTCATCGGTCACGTCTAGGCCCTAGGGTTGGGTTATGACAAAGATGGTATCAGAGCACTAGATTAATAGATCCTCGGCATCCAACACACTGCATGGATTAGAGTCTTATTCTTGGTTGTGTTATGCACCACAACCATGAGTAGGAGGCTATGAGATGTTTTAGGAAATTTTTCCATTCTTCATGGTCGATGTCGTGCTTTAGAAGTGAGATAGGGCTTTCCCCTCTAATGAATTTTCTTTGCTCTTTTAGTTGATGATGCCACTTCAAAGATAAAGGCAAAGGATGGTAAGTAGAAGGTTTTGATTTTGATGGATCTGAGTTTCACTATTTTGTCGCTATTGTTTTATTTGATGGTGGGGCTTCTTTTGTGCCCATATGGTTATGTGGATCGTTGGTGTCTATTCTCTTGGTTGGGTATATTGTTGCTAGAAAGTTCATAGGTGTTGATCTGGGTTTTTATTGCATTAGGTCTTGCTTTGTGGCTTTTTGGAGTTAGTATGGTAAATTTGATATCATTTTAGAGATGGCGTGGTTACATGCATGTTGTGTTTTCATGGATGGTGGGACCCATAGAGCTCGATCCTGAATTACTAATGAGCCCGACTTTGAGTGTGAGCGAAGGGGGTAAGTTCATTTCTTGTTTTAAGGTACAATTAATCTCTAGGGGGTTGCATTTTCATCCTGTAAGAGTTAGGGGTGTTGAACCTAAGTTATTTCTATTAAGTTATTTCTGGTAATCAATGAGTTGTTGAATGTCCTTTTCGATATTTCAAATTTGGGCTGGTGTCTTGTGGTTTGACTTATGCACAGATCACGTCTATAGGTATCATGAATAGGGTCTTACAACCCTACCTTGATATGTTTGTGGTGGTCTCTAGTGATGAGGCATTGATTTGTATGTTTTATGATTTGAATATATCATGAATAGGGTCTTACAACCCTACCTTGATATGTTTGTGGTGGTCTCTAGTGATGAGGCATTGATTTGTTTAGATCATGTGAATCATTTGGAGGTGTCGCAAGTCTTGGAGGATGAGAGGTTGTTTGCTAAATATGATAGGTGTGCATTGTGGATAGCAAGAAGGTGGTTAGGATTTTTTAAGGGTTATGAATGAGTGTACATTACTTTTCCTCGGTAAGGCTAATGTTGCGGTCAGTGCTCTAGGTAGCCTAGCATATATGAATAGTGGTGGCAAGAAGGAGACTAGTGGGATCTATCGGTCGGTTAAATTGGAAGTAGGTTGAGGGAAATAGAGAATGGTGGTATTGTGTTCTTTCTAGTTCCATATCTTCTTTGGTTGAGGGGGGTATAGTTTAAGCAAGGCCTTTATTCCGCCTTATTAGAGTTGGAATTGTTTGGTGAGAAGACAATAGAGTGGAGGTTGTCTCACAAGGGGGAGATGGTAGCTATGGTACAAAGTAGGTTAGGGTGATTTATGGTTAACACTTGAGTTGAGGATTATGATTCCTTATAGAGTGTAGAGGGAGGTTGGTAAGGTTGCATAAGTTTGGGGATTTGCTTATGGATGTACATATGGTTTTCCCGGTTCTTCATGCTTCTAGGAGGATGGGATGTGTTAGTGACTCTAGTGTTACAAAACTCTTTGAAGTTATGGGTGAGGTGGAGAATAAGTTGAGTGTTTTAAAGTGTATTGTTGCATTCTTATTGGGAATAATCTCTTAATTATTACTCTTCTCTCGTACGTTTCTTTGACATTCGGAGATGAATGTTATCAAGGGGGAGATATTGAAACGACCCCAAAAAGTGGCCGAAAATGTGCCTCGGAAGTGCCCGTAATCGTAATTTCCATATATCTAAAAGTTCGTTCATAATTTCATAAATCTGACTTCTATTCTTGTTTAGGGGGTGAAATTTAGTGGGGAATGGTTCTAACTCAAATTGTAGAGCAACTATATCAAAATCCAAAAATCGCAAATCGTAGATCGCAAAAATACAATCTTGGAGGGTCAACTTTCAAAGGGTCATATCTCTTAGAACAAAAATAATTGGGTGTCCCACATGAATATAACTAAAGCTCTTTGAATTAGCTTTTCAACGCACTTAGTTTCACCTAATTCTGAGTTCGGATGAAGGCGTTATGACCATTTTCGTGGAACTTGTTAGTGTAGAAAATGCAATTCCAGCGAGAAGTTTGTTTTGGTCCTTTTTTCTCTGCATTGCTGTCCAAGACTTTTAAGTCTTGGGCCTAAATGTTTCCACACTTGAAAACACATATACTTAGCCTTATTTCACCCTCATATCATCCTAAACATTCCCCATACTCACCAAAACACTTAGCCAAATATTTACCCCCAAATTCAAGTCCCAAAACTCAAGACCAATCTTAAGGATTTCGTCAAGCATTTAACTCAAGCTTTAAGTCCCCATTAAAGCCTTCTTCAAGGTTTCTCCAAAAGCTAAGATAGATGGTGTTGAACCATTGGGTCTTTCTACCCATGGTGCCTAAGTATCCTTTTTACTAATATTGCATGATTTGTTTATTTTACATGTGGGTTTTGTATATTGAGAAATTTACTGCACAGTGATTGCCAAGCGTTTGATAAAATGTTCGGCTAGGGTTTCTTGAGGAATTGTGAGTCCAACGCATATTTTATGAGGTGAACGATGTTATGATGATTAGATAATTATGAAATGATGTATGTATGTGATGACCAAATGATGATAATAAGGGAAGAAATGTATATAAGGATGAAAGGAATGAATATATGTGTTTGAATCATGTAATGCACCTTTGGTATTGCAAGGGAATTGTTGGACTCTCATGTTGTTATGTTCTTTTGAATTGTTGATGACTTGTTGGATTCTTAAGATAAGGTTTATGCTCTTGTCAATTGTGGAAGACTACTAGGAGGGGTTATGAACTATGTTACATACTTTACCTTCTTGTACAAGGCCAATTCCTACATTTATGGGTTTTGAGCTATGTTGTACACTTTACCTTCATGTAAGAATGCAATTTACTCTTTATGAGGTTATGCTACTCCCTATGAGGCTATTTTACTCTTTATGAGGTTATGCCACTCCCTATGAAGTTATGTTACTCTTTATAAGATTATGCTACTCCTTATGAAGTTATGTTACTCTTTATGAGGTTATGCTACTCCCTATGAGGTTATGTTACTCTTTATGAGGTTATGCTACTCCCTATGAGGTTACGTTACTCTTTATGAGGTTATGAACTATGACGTACATCTTACCCTCGTGTATGATTTGGGGTTATGAACTCATGCCGTTACTCTTTATGAGGTTATGCTACTTCCTATGATGTTATGTTACTCTTTATGAGGCTATGAACTATGATATACTCCTTAACCTCGTGTATGATTTGGAGTTATGAACTCATGCTATATCTCTAACCCTCTAGTATAATGTAGTTGGATAACCTAATTATTTAATTTTAATGGGTTAAGCTATGAAAGAATGCATATTTTCAAGCACGTTTTACTACAAGCATTGTCCACGCATGCCATATTGTTATATTGTGCTTATTGCCTATATGTTATGCATTTTGATTACATTTCCTATCTCTTGTTGCATTGCGTCCCATATACTTTGTATATTCTAGCGTACTAATGCATACTCTATGCCTACATGATATGACCATGTAGGAACTGGAGCCCCGCTTGAGCATCTCCACCCACATGGCTGGTTTCACTCAAGCTTATTGGTGAGTCCTCCATTCCGGGGACGTTGGTCTATGTTTCTTATGTTATGTATTGATTCCTTCTTCTTTATTGCTATTTTGACTATGAGGGTGAGCCCGGCCCATTTGCCAATCACGTCTATGCCCTACCCTTGGGACGTGACAAATATGTATAATAGTAGTATGATAATTGCATACTTGAGCATTGTATACTTTCTGTAGATTGCTTCATGCATTGCAGGAATTTGCTCATCTTGTATAAAGATTAACTATTCTTGCAGAACTATCAAGTTCTGTGATATATGCTTGAATATTACATAAAATGCAGCACAAAAAATTCATAGTGCGAAAAAGATATATAAGGATAATGCAATAGGCAATGCTGCATTCTTTCAAAGTCAGAAGAACATAGTGGACTCACAGAGAAATAAGGCACAGAAGCTCTGTAGCCGACATGAGTCAAGTAGAAAATACATCCAAGAGCAGCTGTGATGCGGCGCTCATGTATTGAAAGACGTTCACATGTGATGCAGTATCCATTAGAAATGAGTAAGAATGAAACAAAAGTTACTGTTTGGAACAGAATTCCAGTAACATAGACACCAAATAATATCCACAGAGAACACACATGATGATAAAAGCATGAGTACCTGCAAGTCAACATCAAATAGAACAAAAATAAGTAAAAACCGAACATTCAATGAGCAAGTTTATGTAGTTGTTTCCTTCAAGAAATAGAGCACGGAAACTATCAACTTAAATCTAAAAAATTTAGTAGAGCAATCCATGGTAAGATAATCAATTTCCACTGGAAATTGGATTAACAAATTGTTATTAAACAAAAATTCTTATTGATTCTATCATAAATTATTGCTATAGAACAATTCGATGTTGCGAAACTACATTGCCATGAAAATTCTTTTACACCCTTAAAAAGCTATCCACGAATATAATACAGATAAAATAACTCAATAAAAAATAGAACTCAAGACTGCTCATATTTCAGAATCACTGCAATCCACAACTCTACAGTATCCTAAAATATAACCTTAACATATCAACAAAGAAAATACAGATAAAAATACCTCCATTTAAAAACTCAATTGCTCCTAGAATATCGTGTTAATCTATCCAAGAAGCAATACATATAAAAACCATAAAAAAAGCTCAGGCTCCTCCATAATTATCAGATTTCAAAATCAGAGAAAGCGATCGCTGCTAAACAGTATCCCTTAGCATCCTAGACGATCAAGTTAACCTATCTATGAAGACAATAAGAATCCTCAGATTTCTCTTAAATAATCAAATATCAAAATCACATAGGCCGATGGCAGTACAACGCCCTAAAACATCACATTAACCTATATTACCTTAAAATAATCAAATTTCAAAATCACAAAGAGCAATGAAACTACACTATTCTACAGAGAATTCATAACCAAAAAATAAATAAAATGAACAGTCATAAGCTTACATCAGAAGAATTGCTGATAAGTTCATGGAGAAAGATCTCGTTGTTGCTGTAGAAAGTGTGGATAGTAAGACAGAGAAGCTGTTTGATCTTGGCATGAAAAGCAAACGTCTCTGTGTCTGCCATTTTTTATAGATCTCAGAGGAAGTGCTGCTACGAAAAAAAATCTCAGGCAAAAATATCAACCAAACATGAAAAAGTAAGGCTAAAATCTCAAAAAGAGAGGAGATTTACCTTGACAGCGAGGAGTACCTTGGGGCTGAATCCGTGATACTCTCTGGAGAAGAATAATCTCTGTCCTGTATCCTCTGTTGGGGGGAGTAATCCACTAAAATAAAGGCATCATGACAGCAAAAATTATTTCTGTAACTCACACTATGGACTACTCCATTCAAATAAAAATAGGTGTAAGACATTGACTTTCAGTTAAAAGGCATCAATTTAAGTTCTTACCGGATATAATTCTTCCTCGTGCATTAGAATGGAAGTAGTATCAACTTCTCCATGTTCGAGGCGATGAGTTTCACATCTATGGAAAATATTCTTTGTATAGGAGTTCTTGTTTCTCACAGCAGCAGGGTGAGAGGGGCAAAGAGGCTAGTTTTGTCGTCGATGTATTGCTCTGTTCAAATAAAAGTAGGTGTAAGAGATTATCTTTCAGTTAAAAGGCATAAATTCAAGTACTTACTGGAGATAATTCTTCACTGTGCATTGGAATGGAAGTAGTATCAACTTCTCCATCTTCGGGGCAGTGAGTTTCACATTCATGTAGAATGTTCTCTGTAGAGGAGTTGTTTCTCGCAGAAGCAGGGTGATAGGGACGGAGAGGCTAGTTTTCATGTCAATGCAGGTGGAATATCGTTAAATAAGATTTTGAGGAGGAAAAGGCGATGCTTTCTGATGAGGCGTAGGCGCTAAATCTGTTGTTGAGGTGGAAAAGGGGACGCTTTGTGAAGAGGCACAGGAGGGGTGCAAAAGGTGTGAAGGGAGGGGTAGAATTGTAAATGTATAAGGAAAAAAAGTTTGATGTATTGTGGTGGCACCACGTAGGTGGTCTGCCAATTCTCTTATATACATACATATATCTATATATATATATATATGATTTATTCTTTTTTCTACTTCTTCATCCAAGTGCAGCATAACCCCAAGAGGTTGTGGGTTTTTTCTTCCAATTGGGGCTCTCCCTTCACCACCCCCATGGGGATGGTCTATAGGGTTCATAACTATTCCTCTTACTATAGGATGCTTACTTATCTGATACATAGATCTAACTCTACCCAAACTTTCCTGGTTCATCCCAACATTCCCCACTTGTCCAACTATTGCTAAACAGTTTTTGCATATCAAATGGACTTCCCCAAAAGGCAATTTTAATGTGGCCGATTTCCCCACTTTTGCAATAAGTTTCGCTACAACACTCGCTGCTCTAGCTAATTGTCCACCCTTTCCAAGTGTGATTTTTATGTTATGTATGGTCATTCCTAAGCACATAATGGTTGAAGTGGATTTTCCTTTTGATCAATCAAAATCTCCTCCCAAACTATACAAGCTTCTTCCAAAGCATACAACTTTCTAGATGTAGATGATGATATCTATACATATGGATCTTATATATATATCATACAATGAAGTACCACATGGGTAGATATATATATACATATATATACATACAAATATGCCGAATCACTTATGTGGGGATGGAAAAGGGGCGGGGAGGGGTCGGTGTAGTGCTAAGTGGGCAGGTGCGGGGTGGGTTGAAGTAACTATTTTTAAAACTAATGTTGGAAGGGGCGGGGCGGGTTGTGGGTTTAAAGAACCAAATAGAAATTCAAAAAAATAAATCTTTGTAATTAGTAAAAATCAAAGCTACAAACTTTTTATACTAAACATTGACTTTAATTTTATTTTTTCCTAAAATTTAAACTAGACATGTCCAGTAAATTGATAGTTGTTCAAATGTTAATTAGAAACTTTTAATTAACGATTAAAAACAATTGTTGAAGTGTGAACTAAAAATAGTTAATCAGTTGTTGAGATGTTAATTAGTGAAAAATAAAAAAATAAAAAATTATCACTTTTCATATTAAATTCACTTAAAAAATAAAAGAACTTAAATATTTAAGCGAGGTGAACTTATGCGGGGTGGGTTGAAAACGAAAAATATCATCATGTGGGGCAGTTTAAAAAATTTGTGGGTTGAACTTAACTGGCCCCGCCCCATTGCCATTCCTACACTCAGGTTATGATCTTCTACATATTAGTTTCCCGTTCTGTCAGCTGGCTTATATACTTCATGTAGCATTCAGACCGAATCACTCTATCAAATTACGTCGATACTTCCACATATTATGGGTAATATAGGAGACATCTCTATTTCCTTAGGGAACCTGTAGAATTCCCACTTCTTAACTTTCAATTCGCCTCTGACTATTAAATGAAATGTAAATAACCCATTCTCCTCTCTTTGAAAGAAGGGGCTCTTCCCGTTCTGTCAGTGGTTGAAATAATTTTGTCTTGTCCATATTACTATATATCTAGAGTCAATAATTTGATATGAGGAACTACTAAACTCAGTCACTTGCTACTGTTACTCTTTAGCTTTCTATTAGGGTCTATCTGCAGTGGTACTCAAATTGGATCGGTGATCGATTTCTAGGTGTCATCGTAAACCTAATTCGTTATTTCTAACTACACAAATATATAGTTCAAACCACACTCAAAGGTAGGCGATTTTCCATTTTTATAGGAACTTCTATAGCAGAAATAATGATATCTCCTATTATAGAACCTCTAGGATGTAAAATATATCTCTTCACTCCATCCCCATAGTGTATGAGACAAATGTATGCATTTCGATTAGCGTCATACTCTTATGATTATGATTTTACCATATATGTCTTTTTCATCTCGTCAAAAATTAATTTTATAGTATAGACACTTATGTCCTCCCCCTCTATACTTGCGGTAATGATTCCTCTGGCATTCAACCGTTACTATAACGACATTGTCCATAGATCAAATTATTTCACAAATTAGATTTCACTTGGCTGTCTATAGTTTCATTGCGTGTACTCAGGGTAGGTTATTTTGTATAAATGTATCACCATGCTATTAAGTATTTTATTATAAGTTATTTTCTTCAAGTGAAATCCAATCCACTAAATAATTTGATCTATGGATAGCATCATTGTGGTAAAGATTGTAATGCTAGAGAACCATTACCGCAAGACATAGAGGGGGAGGTCATAAGCATCTATACTATAAAATTAAGTTTTGATGGAATGAAAAAGACATATATGGTAGAATCATAACCATAGAATATGACCCTAATCGAAATGTATAAATTTGTCTCATAACTATGAGGATGGTGCGAAGAGATATATTTTACATCCCAGAGGGGCTATAATTGGAGATACCATTGTTTTCGATATAGAAGTTCCTATAAAACAAGGGAATGCCCTACCTTTGAGTGCAGTTTGAACTATTGATTTATGTAATTGGAAATAACCAATCAGGTTTACGACGTAACCTAAAAATCAATCACTAATCCAATTTTAGTACCTCTGCAGGATAGACCTCAACAGAAAACTGAAGAGTAAAAGCAACAAGTGATTGAGTTCAGTAGTTCATCATATCAAATTATTGACTTTAGAGATATAGTAAGATGGAGAAGACAACATTGTTTCAAGAACCGACAGAACAGGAAGCACCCCTTCTTTCAAAGAGAGGAGTACGATATAAATAAGATTCATATGTATAGATATCATTATCTATATCTAGAAAGCCATATGCTTTCAAAGAAGCTTGTACAATTCGGGAAGGGGTTTTGATTGATCAAAAGAAGAATCTACTTCAATTAATATGCCCTTAGGTATAGCTAGACAATCAGCTAGAGTAGCAAGTGCTGTAACAAAACTGACAGCAAAAGAGGGGAAATCAGCCACATTACAATTACTTTATGGGGATGTCTGTTTTGATATAAAAAAATTGCTCAGTAATAGTTGGACAAGTGGCGAATGTTGGGGTGAACCAGCAAAGCATGGGTAGAGTCGGATCTAAGCATTGGCTAGGTAAGCGTCCTATGGAAAGAAAAGTAGTTATGAAGCATGTAGACCATCCCCATGGGGGTGGTGAAGGGAGAGCACAAATTGGTAGAAAAAAAACACACAACCCCTTGAGGTTATCCTGCACTTAGAAGAAAAATAGTAAAAGAAAATAAATATAGTGATAATAGTAAGCAGGAGAGAAAATTGAATTGAATTTTTTGTTTTTACAAAAATTTTACAAAAAAAAGTAGTAAGTTTATGACTTGTTCAATAAAAAAAATCTCTTTGTAGGCAATCATTTATTAACAAAAAAATTGATAAGCTTAACACAAAAGCAGAAAAGGAAATAATAATAATTCAGTCTCGGACATCTACCTTTATACCCCTAATGACCTATTGCTATCCATAATGGAAATGAGCATATGCCTATTTATATAATATGTAGTATGGTAGGCCACAAATTGGGAGAATTTAGACCTACATTAAATTTTAGAGGATATTCAAAAAAACGATAATAGATCTCATCGTTAATATTAATAAAAACACCTAGATGCTTATAATTCAGTAGTAGAAGACATCCTTATTCTAAAGAAGAAAGAAACAAAAGTATATGCTTTAGGTGAACATGTGTCTATGTATGCTAACAAAGCATGAAGAGCAATTGATCAAATTTGCGGACGTTCGTATGAGGAAGCGCTTATAATACTAGAACTCATGTCCTATTGAGCATGTTATGCCATTTTGAAATTGGTTTATTTTACAGAAGCAAATTCTAGTTACAATATGGGTTCCATCGAACCCATTGAGTCATTAGTAAAGCCGAAGTCAATGAAGTTACTATTGTGAAGAAACTGAAACTTCGTCCTCGAGGATGTAGTTTTTTGAAAAAAAGATCTGATGAAACTGAAAGCTCGAGCTCGAGGACGTAGTCTTCCAATAAAAAGATCGACCTATCATATAACTACTGTAATGAAAGATATATCCTTAGATGATGAACACAATGAGATGTATTTATTACAAAAAATGAGATGAAAAAAAATGTAACAACCCATCTTTAGATAGAAGTCCCATATTGGCAAAAACTCAAGAGAGATTTTAGATAAATAAGTAAACATGCCTTACTTACTAGTGACGTGTTTTAAAGTCGTGAGAGCCTAGGCCCAAATTCGATAATATCACTAGTGGGCTAGGTAATTACAGATACTATCAAAGCTACTCTTGTGTTAGTATTGTTGATGTGGGTCAGAGATCAATTGATTTGATTCAAATCCCGGTGAGGCAGGGCAAACCTCAGTGCTAAGTCTAGGGGAATCATAAATGGTAGGGCAAACTTCAGCGAGGATGTAGAGTCCATAGAGGGGGTGTATTTTACAACCATTCAATCGATAGCAGTCCCACGTAGGTAAAAACATAGGAAAGATGTTGGGTATATAAGTAAACAGTCTCACCTACTAGTGATGCATTTTAAAGTCGTGAGGGCCTAGGCCAAAATTGAGTAATCCCACTTGCAGGTTATGTCATTATAAAAACACTACAGCAATGATGTATCGTGATATGTATAATAGAAGGGGATTATGACAAAAAACATAAATCAACTTGGTTTCAGACTGGGTACAACCTCACACAATCTAACAACAATAACAAGAGCAACCTCCTATACTAACACATCTAGAAAGCAAAAATAGAAATCAAGTAGGGCAAGTAATTAAGCATAAACCAAAAATAATTTTCTACCTTTTTAGCATAAATAAATCCAATAGAAAGATGATCCACTGTAATAAAGAGACATCAACTTACAACACAAAGATACGCACAAGTCCAGGTAAACTAAAACAACAATAATACAATAAGTGTAAAAATCAAGTAAGCACCAATGGGTACGAGGACCCCAAAACCATATAATACAAGCAAGGAAGGATATAGAAAAGAATTTAAACAATCACATTCAATACCTAGAGCCATACGCTCTATCTGGCCTACAAGAACATAGGACGAATCATAACCATCCTCAACCTGAATAGCAGAACTACCTTCACCTACACTTGGAATACCATCTTCTGTCGAATTCCACACGAACCCGTGTAACTTGTCCAACTGAGCATATTGTCCAACTGTATTATGTTGGAGACACTGTCTAGCCCAGTGGTTTATCTCTTTATACATTCAACAAAGCCCATTTTCTCCTACCTGGA
>DF358020.1:100096-115944 GCA_000787875.1 Solanum virginianum
TGTGTGTATATATATATATATATATATATATATATATATATATATATATATATATATGCAAAGGAAATATCATAAGCCTATAGTTAAGAGCTCATCTAAACGGTTCAAAGCAGCCAACAACAAGCAAAGAGGCAGGATCTATCTCAATAGTCATCACATACACCAAGTATATAGATCAAGTCCATAATAGAGCCATGTAAATGAATCTATAGCTACAACAAGCCTCTCAAATCTTAAAATCTAACATAAGGTACATACTCAACAATCAGCTTTACCCAGAACAAAGCCCAATACAAATGTATCCAACCTTAATATAGAGTGTAAACAAGTCAATCCAAGGCTATGGTGGGCCTCTAAGGTCCCAAGTATGGATTCAAGGCATACCATCATCAATCAAGCCTACTAGAATCCACAACTAGATATAAAAAGGGCACTTGGGCTTTATAACAAGTGATTAAGTCTCAATCTATTTTAAGGCTACTCACATGATCCCTAAATAAAACTAATCACCTCACTTTAGACTATAATTAGCTCAACAACCATCTTAATGTAGAGTCCCCAAAAGACTATCCTAGACTAAAGCTTGACAAACAATCATGTGAAGTAAAAAAGAGTGGAATGGAAGGCATATTAGGCAAATACAATTCTAGCAATCAAGAAACATATATTAAATATCATCCAAAAGAGCTTATTCAAAGCGAAACTTCTGCCTACCTGGAAATCAACCACACGCACTCTAAATCCACTACCTGAATGGCTTAAAAATTAGATAAACGAACAGAAAATAGAGCTATCAATTCCAACAAATCATAAATAACTTAGGGTCACTATAGAAAAGCTCCAAATGCTCAAAATAACGAGGAGTGTATAAAATGACCTAAAGGGTCATTACAATATCTTTTACCGAATAATGGTTTATAAGATGTTATTTATTAATGAGAAGATGTGTACAATTTAATTTAAAATTTTCTAATATAATCTATAAGAATATATATTATCTATTATGAAGAGTGGTCTTCCCTTGTGTCATCCTTGTCCACTCCGAAACATGAAATTTGATTCTCCTTTGGAGGTTTGTTTTACTCTCTTCTTTCAGTTATTTATTACATAAATTTATTTATGAGTATATATGTTCAACAATATATGTGTTAGTGTATGTATAGACAAAATAATCTATTATAATTTGTTTTTCTCCTTTACATTTTTTTAGTAATATAGTGTTTGCGTTGACTCGAATTTTTTAGACATTGATTTTATTAGTGTGTGGCTCGGAAAATGTCACAAAAATGGTGCCACTAATTATTTTCTGTGATGGAACGATTGTGGCTTCCAGTATCAACAACGACAAGCTTTTTATCAATCAAATGATATTGATTTGTATTGTGACACCCCATAACTCTATTCTTACATGTATCTATGTTTCCAGCCTCATTCTTATATGTGGGAAGTGTAATAGGGTCAGAAGATACCTCTAGTACTTAGCCAAGTTCAAAACATTCCTATCAATCGAGTTTCTCACTTTAGATTATAAAAAGGTCAACTTTAAACTATCATAAATTTTAGCACACAAAAAATTAGTATACCATTATCCCAGAAATGAAAAGTCTTTGCATTATCATTCCATTGCCACCGATTTCATTTCATTTAGAGTTTGGAGTCAAAAGTTATGACCATTTTACTATAAACTGCCAGAGCAAAGTTGTGTTAAGAACTAACTTATGGCACATAATGTTAACTCTCGAAAAAAAAAGAAAGTTAATTTTGAGTCCCAGACTTAACAGACCCAACTATGGGTCATATATGCTTCTATGGGTCGTAGATTAGGCTCGTGGAGTCGATCTAAAGACCCCAAAATTTGCTAAAAAGTTTACGAATTTGTTCCTATGTGCCATAGATTGGCTCATGGATTAAGAATGTTATTTTAGTCTTTTTCTGCACTTTCAAGTCCTTACCTTGACATTTTTGTACCTAAACAAGTCCTTAGACATATTCATTTAACTTTTTCACGCTAAAGCACTTTCTCCAACTTAAAGCAAGTTTTCAAGGGATAAAAAGGCTATGGTTTGAAAAAAATCTTGTGAGTTCCTCCAACAATCCCAAGACTCAAAATTTCAGGTATGTACGGCTAACTAAAACATGGATTATGTTCTTCCATATGCCGCATAATCCAAATTGATGGAGGTGAGAATGAATTGAGTCTTATATGAATGTTTCTTGAATGTTTCTCTTATATCCTAATGTATTTCTATATAATATTGTATGAATTACAGTTTTTATGAATTAAAAATTGAAATAGATGATTGAACTTTTCTACATGAACTCTAAAATTAATTATTGCTATTTGTACTTATTGTACTTAAATAGGTATACATGAGTATAATTTGAGCTAAAGAGTCTATAAAATTCCTAAATGCTTTAATTCTTCTTTTGTTTCTAGAACACTACGAGTTGGAATGATGCATGATAGATCAGAGAGCTTTTATAAGTCATGTCCTAATCCTAAAAAAATGTTACTTGCCAAAGAGTTGACAATTGATGTAATGAATTTAGTTGAAAAATGTCCAATGATATTGGTTGAATTAATTAACCATAGGGTTGATATTTTATGAGCTTGCTGAGTCTTAGGAGGAGTGTTGAACACCAAATAGAGTTAGATTAAGTACAATTCAAACTTAATAACTATATGGCCAGTGTAGGAGAGGATTGAACCATAAAATAGGATGTTTCCCTATTGTCCCAAAAAAAGGACTTGATATTATTGATCATGGATTCACTCATGGGATATACTATTCTCTAGAAAGGTATTAGATGGATATAGCAATGACATGTATCATCAGCGGCTCATAGGTGATGGTTGTCTGTTATAGAAACTCCAATATAGGTATTGATAGAACTCTAGGTGGATTGAATTAGATGGTATATGCGTAGTCCTTATCTAAACTACATTCTTACTTAAGACTCTTGGCTTGATGATTGAGTTTCCTACTTGTTGAGTTGAGCTATTTGAGTTGATGTTATTCTTCCTTTACATGTTTCTTTCAACCATTTTACATACTCGTACATTCCACATATTGACATCCATTTGGTCTTGCATCTTTTCATAATGCAGAGACAAGCACTTGCGGTCATCAACAGACACCCCATTGAAGACCCATTGCATTCAGTTGATTGGTGAGTCTTCCCTTGCTTTGGGAGATATCTTTTTTTCTCTTCTAGATTTGAGTTTATTCATTTTATTTTATTTTGAGGTAGCTATGCATCTGTGATTTGTAGTCTGATGATTAGAGGCTTCATAGACTAGACAGTTTAGTTGCGATTGGATTATGTTTTTTGCTAGTTTCTTTCATACTAGTCTTAATTAGTTGATTCTTAGATTGTTTGGCCTTTGATTATCAAATTATTATTACCTTTCATTAAGTAATCTTAATCATTAATGTCTTCCATTATTCAATCATTATTGAATGAATGTGATGAAGCTGAGTGGTTCACTTCGGGGCTAGCAATAGTTTCTATGTGCCGGCCACGCCAGGGGTACTCTCCCAGGGCATAACATTTCTTTGTACATTTTTGAATTGCTTATGCATAATTGTGATTTTTGGATTTTTTGATAATAAAATATTTATATAGAAAAGTAGGGAATTACATACAGAGGCATGATTGTTGGACATAGTCCCAAAATACCAATAATAGCAATATTTAACAAAGAAAGCTAATCAAGAGCTACAGTTCAAATATAGTAGTTAAGCTTTGCCATTCAGCTGGTTAGCTTGGGTTTCAAACTACCTTATCGAAAAGAAGAGAATGATGCCCAAGGAACCTGTGAAGACAGTTGCCGAGGAAGAAATGCTAAGATACTGAAAAGATGGAATTAAGCAGTCGAAGACAAACAAAAACTTAATTTGATAGCTAAAGAAGTTGATAGAGTTCATACAATAGTTCAATGTGTATATTTAAGCGAAAATATCAGGCTAGGGTTAGATATTAGTCTTAAACAATTTTTAGATGTAATGTTTGTGTTTCAGATTTGGGCAATAGGTAACGGTGTACATATTCTATGCACGTACAACAGTACTTGTAATATAGGATTTTGGTCAATTTAGTGATTAGCCTATAAGCTATATTATTCAGTTAGGAGTCTTCTGCTCCCATTTTGTAGGAGTTAGCTCTGCACAATCTGTTTTTTTTACTTTGTATATAAAATCCATTGGAGTCTCATAAATATGATGTACTATCATCATTCTACTTTTTCTAAACATAAATGGTATCCGAGCCAAAACACTCCAATGAGTATTCTATCTAAATCCATTTCCTTTTTTTCTGCCCTAATGGCCTCTTCCAACCCAGTCATCAATGCCGATCCCACCCCTGTCCTCAAACACTTAAGTCAATTCAATCCATCCTTCCAGTTGCCTATTAAACTGTGTGGAACCCATAACTTCACCATTTGGAAGGCCCAAATTGCCATGCTTCTTCATGGCCATGACCTCTATGATTATCTCGACTGTCCCTCCTGGAATAGTCACCAGGAATGGCCTTGTGAACACCAACCCTACATACAAGGATTGGTTTTGTCAAGACAAACTCATCCAAAATGCTCTCATGGCCTCCATTGATGCCACTATCGCTCTACCGTAGCTTCTGCAGCCACCTCCAAAGTAGTATGGGATCAACTTCCCACATCTTTTGCAAACAAACAGTAAACCTAAATCTTCAGCCTCTGTCACCATCTTAGTCAGGTACGCAAAGACAATAAATTATTTGTTGAATATATGCGAGAGATTAGATCTCTCTCTGATGAACTCACCACAGCAGGCTCACCCGTCCTAAATTTCGTGAGATATCAGCAACTATATAGGCACGTGACAACCCAATGAGCTACACTGAACTTTTCGATAAGCTTCTAGAACATGAATTTCTCCTCAAATATGAGGACCTCAAGAAGACTACCACCCATGTTACCGCAACTATTGACCAGCATAACATGAACAATTCATCGGCCCAATGCAAACCCCAATGCCAACCCGCCAACAACAATGGGCGTCCACCAAACATATAATATAATCATAAAGCCACTTCCCAGAATCCAAATGATTACTCTCAGTAGCGTAACTTTCCATCACAATCCTCATGGATTAGTTGCCAACTCTGTGACAAATTAGGGCATACAACAAATGTCTACTGTGCCCATTCCCATATCCACTTTGAAGCAAAAGAAAATTTTGCTACACACACAATGTAAAATGACCCCTAGATTATCGATTCGGGTGCCTCCCACCACATTGCCACCAATATCAACTCCCTCCACAATGTTAAGGAGTTCAAAGAGTGAGAGGAAGTGACCTTGGGTAATGGTAATCTGATTTCAATCATTCAAACTAGTAATACACATTTAAATGCATCAAATACTACTTTGAAACTCTCTAATATTTTGTGTGCTCGTACCATCAAACGCAAGTTAATTTCTGTTAATAAGTTTTGCAAAGATAATCTAACATCCATGGAATTTTTTCCTTTTAACTTTGTTGTGAAGGATCTGACTACGGGAACTCCTCTTCTGTGTGGCCCGAGTAAAGCTAGACTATTTGAATGGCATACCTGTCTTGACAAACCATCAACATGAATCTGTTGGACCTTCCTTTCATATCTGGCATCGTGGATTCTGCCACCCCGTTATCGAGCTTTATTTCCCATTTTACATAATTCTCATATTTCATATTCTTCAAAAGACAAGTTTACTCATTGTAATTCTTGTTCTTGCAATAAAGCACATCGATTTCCATTTTAATATTTTGGTCGCAAAATAATTCACACTGATAAAGACAGAAAATATCAAGCCCTACAACTGTACCTTAGTTCCAATGGGATACATCACCTTGTTTCTCCCACACATACTCCCCAATGGGTTGTATTGGCTGAAAGATGCCATCGACAGTATAACGACACCAAAAAGTACCCGAAAATGTGCATTGGAAGTGCCTGAAATCGTAATTTCCATATATCTCAAAATTCCTGCATGATATCAAAAATTCGGCTTTCTATTCTGGTTCAAGGAGAAACATTGAGTAGGATATGTGTCTAACTAGAATTTCAGAGCAACCGTAGCAAAATCTAAATTTTCAAAATGAGCCAAAAAATAATGCTTCTGCGCATTCTTAACGTCACGCGCCCCTGTACATTTTTGGTAATTTTTTTATCTCGGTCTAAGACTTTTAAGTCTTAGGACTAAGTGCTCCTAGCTCCCACACAACAAAATACCTATACATAGTCTTATTTCACCCTTATATCACCCAAGACATTTTTCAGTACTCACTCAAACACTTAGTCTTATATTTCTCTCAAACATTCAAGTGCCATAAACCTCTCTGGATCCTAAGGAATTCAATCAAGCTTTAAGTCGCCATGTTCAATCTTTCCAAGTTATTCTCCAAAGCTATGGTATGTGGGTTTCTTTCATGGGTTCCTTTTACCCATGATGCCCAAGCTCCTTTTTCTTAAAAGTTATATGATTTAAAATTGATTTACTCATGGGTCTTACTTATTATGAAATTCACTACACACTATGTAGGGGTTTATGAAATGATGATTTTTTAGCATGTTTTGAGCTATGAATTTAAGATGTATTGTAAGATTTGATAAAGGGTTTTGATGTATATTTCTTGAGGGTGTTAAGAAGTATCTATTGAAGGTCTTACATTGAATTTAATAGCATGATTTTCACTCCTGAATTGTATGATTTTACACTAGTACTACCCACCCTCTAGGTGTTTGATAAAATATCCGATTATGATTTCTTGAGGAATTGAAGGTCCAATGCATGTATGATGAGTTAAATGACTTTATGATGATAATAAAAATGTTTATATGAGTTGTTTCATGAGAAAGTGTTTATGGTGTTGCAAGTAGATTAATGGGCTCCCATGTTTGTTATGTTCTTGAGAAAATGGAGAAGGCCCTCCCTTGATGCTTGAAATATAATTGTTTGATGAGCTAGTTATATGATTCCTAACAAAAATATCATATTGTAAGGTATGGAAATCCTACCAAAAAGGCATGCCGTAAGGTAGAATAACTAATAGTGCCTACTGAAAAGATCATATCGTAAGGTATGGACATCCTACCGAAAAGGCCATGTCGTAAGGGAGAATAACTAATAGTGCCTACTGAAAAGATCATATCGTAAGGTATGGACATCCTACCGAAAAGGCCATGCCGTAATATAGAATAACTAGTAGTGCCTACCGAAAAGATCATATCATATGATATGGATATCCTACCGAAAAAGGTCATGCTGTAATATAGAATTACTAATACTGCCTACCAAAAAGATCATATCATAAGGTATGGACATCCTACCGAAAAGGCCATGTCGTAAGGTAGAATAACTAATAGTGCCTACCGAAAAGATCATATCATAAGGTATGGACATCCTACCGAAAAGGCCATGTCGTAAGGTAGAATAACTAATAGTGCCTACCGAAAAGATCATATCGTAAGGTATGTACATCTTACCAAAAAGGCCATGCCATAAGGTAGAATAACTAATTGTCCCTACCAAAAAGATCATATCATAAGGTATGGACATTCTACTAAAAAAGCCATGTCGTAAGGTAGAATAACTAATTATGCCTACTGAAAACATCATATGGTAAGGTGTGGACATCCTACCGAAAAAGACCATATCATAAGGTGAAATGAATCATGGCTCCTGCCCTAGAGATTATATCATAAAGTAGGGAACGTCTTATACTAACTATCAAAAAGACTATGTCGTACGGTAGGGTTGTTGATAATACTCTCAAAAAGGTTATACCGTAAAGTAAGTGGGGGAATTTGGCCCATTTCATGAATGTTGGCAAATGGAGTTTGACTAATGTATTCCATAATGATTTTATGTCCCTTGATCATGATTTACAAGCATGTTTTACCTTAAGCATTGATTATGCATGTCATATTGATGTTATACCTATTCTTTGCTTATAATTATGCATTTTGATTATGTTGCCTATGCTTTACTAGCATCGTATCCTACAGACTTAGTATATTAAAATATACTAACACATACTTTATGCCTACATGATGTTACCATGTAACAACCGAAGCTCTCATTCATTCTCCTCATGGCTATACGAATCGTTTAATTTTTCTTATGGTGAGTCCTCATATCCGGGGACAATATCTTTCTTCTTTATGGCTTATGTTTAGACTACATCATGTATATTTTGGAATACTTATGACTATGAGGGTGATCCCGATTGCTTATCTTGGCCCCCACTAAGTTTTATGTCTAGAGATGTTGTTGAAAAATATATGTATTGTGTTTGTGCTTTAACTCATTTTATTATTCAATTATTTAATTCTTTCCCTTAGTCCCAAATCCCCTTGTTTATGCTTACCACTTATTGTTATTTTTAATTTCTTCCGTGACCAAGGATGTGTAACGATATGCTATGAGGCTTGTTTGGGGTTTCTTCGGGTTCCCCATTCGCCGATCACTTCTAGGCCCTAGGCTTGGGCCATGACAAAGATGGTATTAGAGTACTAGGTGTTAGATCCTCGGACTCCAACACACTGCGTCAATTAGAGTCTTATTCATAGTTGTGTTGTGCACTAAAACTATGAGTAGAAGGTTATGAGACGTTTTAGGAAATGACGTGCTTTAGAAGTGAGATAGGCTTTCCACTCTAACAAATGTTCTTTGCTCTTCTAATTGATCAGGCCACTTCAAAGGGAGAGGTGAAGAAAGGTAAGTTGAAGGTTTTGATTTTGATGGATCCAGGTTCTGCTATTCCTTTCATTGTTACTTTTGTTGGCTGGTGGGCTTCTTGTGTGCCCTAAGTTTTTATGTGAACCTTTGGTTCCTACCCACCTTCTTGAGTCTATTATTGTTGGAAAGTTCATAGGTATTGTTCCATGTTCATATTGTATTAGGTCTTGTCTTGTGGCTTGTTCGATTTGATGTGGTGGATTTTGATATTGTACTTCGAATGGAATAGTTGCATGCATGTTGTGTCTCCATGGATGGTAGGATCCATAGAGTTAGAATTTGACTCCCTAATGGACCTGTCTTTAAGTGGGAGGTTATCAAGTGGTAGCAAAAGACGTAGGTCCATTCTTGTCTTAAGGTTCAATTGATGTGTAAGGGTTGGCCTATGTTCTTGTTGCATAGAAGTCTTGTCTTGTGATTTTGGTTGAACTTAGCTTGATGTGTTGGAGCTGTTGGGGTAGTTTTTAATGCTTGCATAGCATGCTTCCAATAAGTGTTGGACCTGTAAGGTTGTAATATGATGGTTGAGAATGGTTGATCTATTTGGTCAACTACAATAGGTTAATCATTTCTCTAAGATTGATCTTTGGTTCGGGTTTTCTCCCTAAGTGAAGATGAGGGTAGGTGATATCCCAAAGTGTCTTTTCAGATTATGAGTGAGCATGATTACCATTGGTGGAATTGTTTGGTTGACTTATGCATCAGCTATGTTTATTGGGTTTCATGAATAGGATCTTAAAACCCTACCTTGGCATGTTTGCGGTGGTCTCTAGTAATGAAGTATTGATTTGTTTAGTAGCTTGTGAATTGTTTGGGGGTAGTATTGCTTGTCTTGGATGATGAGAGGTTATTTACGAAATATGATAGGTGTGAATAATGGATAACAAGAAAGTGGTTAGAATTCTTTAAGGATCATGACATGAGTGTGTATAATTTTCCTTGGTAAGGTTAATGTTGTGGTCGGTGCTCTAAGTAGCTAGCATGTGTTGATGATAGTGGCAAAGGATGTGACTTTTTGGGTCCATCATTTGGCTAGATTCGGAGTATTAGATTGGAGGAAGTTGAGCGTGGTGGTGTAGTATTCTTGATGTATCCAAGTCTTCTTTGGTTGAAGATGTCTAGTTTAAGTAAGGCTTTGATTCTGCCTTATTAGAGTTGGAAGCTTTGGGTGAAAAGATGATTGAGTGGAGGTTGTCTCCCAAATAGGAGATGGTGGTTTATGGTACCAAGTGGACTAGGTGTATTTAAGGTTGACAATTGAAATTGTGAGTCCTTGTAGAAGGTAAAGGGAGGTTGGTAAGGTTGCATAAGGATTGGAATTCCCTAGAGATGTGGATACAATTAGTCCGGTTCTTCATGCTTTTAGGTTGAGGGGGATGTGTTAGTGACTCTAGTGCTATAGAACTTGTGAGATTGTAGATGTTGTGGAGGATATGTTGTCTAAGAGAAGGGTTCAGTGGAATTTTGGATGGATGGGTGGAGAAGTTGATTGATAATGATATAGTGTTTATTAAGGCCCTTTGGAAGAGTCGTCTATTCGAAAGTGTCTCTCAGGGTGTCGGAGCGGGCGTGAAAAAGCAATACTCATATCTCTTTCATTCTATTCAAGCTTATGATAACATGTCAAGCCCTTTTTTTGTGGTCTCATGTCTTATGTTCCATCCCTAAGTAATTTGCATGCATTTATGTTTACATTGAAAAGGTTCATGGTGATTTTACATCTATGTTGAAATTTTGAAAATGGTGTTTTAAATGTATTGTTGCTTTCTTGTTGGGACTGATTCGTTCATAATTACTCTTCTCATGTACGTATCTTTGATATTCAGGGACAAATGTTCCCAAGGGGGAGATATTATAAAGACCCCAAAAAGTGCCCAAAAAAGTGCATCGAAAGTGCTTGGAATCGTAATTTCCATATATCTCAAAATCCATGCGTGATATCGAAAATCCAACTTCATATTCTCTATCAGAGGGAAAAATTGAGGGGGAAATGAGTATAACCCGGATTTTAGAGGACCCATAGTGAAAATTACTTTTTGCTAATTTAAGATTTTCAAAGAGCATTCGCTTCAAGGGGAAAACTTGAGTGGGGCATGGGTCTAACACAAATTTTAGAGCAACTGTAGAAAAATTTGAATTTTCAAAGTGAGCCAAAAAACAGTGGTTCTGCACGTTCTTAATGTGACGCGCCCCTATACATTTTTGGTCATTTTTTTATCTTTGTCCAAGATTTTTAAGTCTTAAGCCTAAGTGTTCCCATACGAGAAAATGCATATACCTAGCCTTATTTGCAACCTCCTATCACCCAAGACATTTGCCAATGCTAACTCAAATACTTAGTCTTATATTTCTCTAAAATATTCAAGTGCCAAAACCATCTCGCATTCTAAGGAATTCAACCAAGCTTCAAGTCTCCATCTCCAATCTTCATCAAGTTATTCTCCAAAGCTAAGGTATGTGGGTTTCTCTCATGGGTTCCTTTCACCCATGATGCCCAAGCTCCCTTTTCTCAGAAATCGCATGATTTAAAGTTGATTTCCTCATGGGTCTTACTTATTATTAAATTCACTGCACACTATGTTGGGGTTAATGAAATGGTGATTGTTTTAGCATGTTTTGAGCTATGAATCTAAGATCTATTGTAAAATTTGATGAAGGGTTTTGATGTATATTGCTTGAGGGTGTTGCCAACTATCTATTGAAGGTTTTATATTGAATTTGCTAACATGGTATCACTCATGAATTGCATGGTTTTACACTAGCACTACACACTCTCTAGGTGTTTGATAAAATACCCGATTATGATTTCTTGAGGCATTGAAGGTCCAATGCATGTCTTATGAGTTAAATGACTCTATGATAATGATAGAGATGTTTCTATGAGTTGCTTCTTGAGAATGTGTCTATGGTGTTGCAAGTAGATTATTGGGCTCTCATGTTTGTTGTGTTCTTGAGAAAATTGAGAAGGCCCTCCCTTGATGCTTGAAATATAATGGTTAGATGAGCTAGTTCTATTATTCCTACCAAAAAGATCATATCGTAAGGTATGGACATCCTATCGAAAAGGCCATCCCATAAGGTAGAATAACTAATAGTTCCTACCAAAAAGATCATATCGTAAGGTATGGATATCCTACAAAAAAGGCCATGCCGTAAGGTAGAATAACTAATAGTGCCTACTAAAAAGATCATATTGTAAGGTATGGATATCCTACCGAAAGGCCATGCCGTAAGGTAGAATAACTAATAGTGTGTACCGAAAAGATCATATTAAAAGGTATAGATATCCTACCGAAAAGGCCATGCCATAAGGTAGAATAACTAATAGTGCCTACCAAAAAGATCATATCATAAGGTATGGATATCCTACCGAAAAGGCCATGCCATAAGGTAGACTAACTAATAGTGCCTACTGAAAAGATCATATCGTAAGGTATGGACATCCTACCAAAAAGGCCATGTTGTAAGGTAGAATAACTAATAGTGCCTACTGAAAAGATCATATCGTAAGGTATGGACATCCTACCAAAAAGGCCATGTTGTAAGGTAGAATAACTAATTGTGCCTACTGAAAAGATTATATCATAAGGTATGGCCATCCTACTAACAAAGCCATGCCGTAAGGTGGAATAACTAATTGTGCCTACCGAAAAGATCATATCATAAGGTGTGGATATCCTACCGAAAATGCCATGCCATCTAAGTAATTTGCATGCATTTATGTTTACATTGAAAAGGTTCATGGTGATTTTACATCTATGTTGAAATTTTGAAAATGGTGTTTTAAATGTATTGTTGCTTTCTTGTTGGGACTGATTCTAGGGGATATCTTATATTACCTATTAAAAAGACTATGTCATACGGTAGGGGTATTGATAACACTCTGTAAAAAGGTTATACCGTAAGGTCAGTGGGGGCCATTTGGCCCATTTCATGAAAGTTGCTAAATGGGGTTTGACTAAGGTATTCCATATTGAGTTTATGTCCCTTGATCATGATTTACAAGCAAGTTTTACCTTAAGCATTGATCATGCATGTTATATTGATGTTATACCAATCATTTGCTTTTAATTATGCATTTTGATTATATTGCCTATCCCTTGCTAACATTGCATCCTACATACTTAGTACATTCAAACATACTATCGCATACTCTATGCCTACATGATATTACCATGTAGGAGCTGGAGCTCCTATTGATTCTCCTTGTGGCTATACAGTTTGGTCAAGTTAGCTTTTGCTGAGTCCTCATGTCCGAGGACAATATCTTTCTTCTTTCGTGCTTATAATTAGACTATATCTTGTATATTTTGGAATAATTATTACTATGAAGGTGAGCCTAGTTGCTTGTCTTGGCCCCCACTAAGTTTTATATCTAGAGGTATCGTTGGATAAGATATGTATTATGTTTGAGCTTTGACTCATCTATTATTATTCAAGTGTTTAACACTTTCCCTTAGTCAAAAATCCTCTTTTTTATGCTTATCTCTTATTGTCATTTTTAATTGCTTCCGCGACCAAGGATGTGTAACGATATGCTATGAGGCTTGTTCGAGGTTCCTTCCGGTTTCCTATTTGCCAGTCACGTCTAGGCCCTAGGCTTAGGTTGTAATAGACACCTTATTGAGAAAGAAAAAACGTTGCTTCATCAAGGAAGTTTACCATCAAACTTTTGGACCTTTGCTTGCCATCATGCTGCATTTCTCATAAATCTACTACCCACTACCACTCTTAATAACAAGTCTCCCTTTGAAATTCTTTTCAATGAACTGCCAAATTATGAATCCCTTCATACCTTTTGTTGTTTATGCTACCCCTTGCTACGCCCATATGCTCAAAACAAATTAGAGCCATATTCAAAACTATGTTTCTATCTCGGATTCTCCATCACTCGTCATTGTCATCAGTGTTTTGAATCCACAAGCTCCAAAAATTTCCTCTCACGAGATGTCAAGTTTGCAGAGGATATTTTCCTGTTTTGCTAATATGTTCTCCAAGCTCCAAAAATTTCCTCTCACGAGATGTCAAGTTTGCAGAGGATATTTTCCTGTTTTGCTAATATGTTCTCTAACTCAATTTTTCATTTTTGACTTGGACCATACTTTCAATCCTGCCAACCAAGATATAGAGAATAATTTACATGATACTCATCTCCAACTCGTTCCACTCGTTCTCTCTCCTTAAATCACCGACCACCAATTACTCATGTTTATCGACATTGCCCACCACCACCCAATAGACAGACTCTCACTTTGCCTCCACCAGCTACACTGTTGGTTCAGGTTACCCAACTAGAATAAACCCATGTCTTATAAGGGTCGCAAAACAACATTGTTAAGCGATGGAAAATGTTTGACTATACTACCCAACTAACCCAACCAGTACCTTTTACCCCTACAACCTACAAACAAGCACAAAAAATTTCATATTGGAGAGATGCTATACAGGTTGAGTTTGATGCACTAACTAAGAACAAGACTTGGGAGTTGGTTCCACCAGACCACACCCACAATGTTTTTCCCTGTAAGTGGTTATTCCTGGTTAAAACTAAGGCTGATGGCTCCATTGATAGGTATAAAGCAAAATTGGTTCACTTAAAGGCCTGTGGTTGATTTACATCAGACATACAATCCAGTGGTTAACCTACCATAATTCGTATTGTACTCACCCTTACTGTACAAAAAAATCGGCCATTACATCAAATTGATGTCAATAATGTCATTCTTCAAGGGCAGCTTCAAGTAAAGGTCTATATGACCCAGACCATTGGATATGAAGATTAGATGCATCCTAACTATATTTACGATCTCAAAAAGTCTACTTACTGACTGTGACAAGCTCCTAAAGCTTGGTATGATGCACTCACTGATTCTTTGATCCAAACGGGTTTCTAAATGTCCGAGTCCAAAAATTCTCTATTTCTTCTTTATAATTTGGGTGTAACTATTTATGTTCAGATTTATGTAGATGATATCATACTCATAGGCAGTGATGAAGTACTTCTTCAACAAGGCATTACCTCTCTTTCAAAAAACTTCTCTTAAGAATCTTGTTTTACCACAATATTTCTTGGGCATTGAGGTACAAAAGAGTGATGATGGTTTGTTTCTTAATCTAAGTATATACAGAAAGTGCTCCATGACACTAAGATGAAAGACTGCAAAGGCATCCAGTCACGAATGAGTACATCAGTAACACTATTGGTGGATGACGGAGCTCCCAAAAATGATGGCAAAAAGTATCGGAGTGTACTTGGTAAACTTCAGCACTTGTCGTTTTACCCAACTTGACATCACCTATAAAGTCAACAAGATAACCCAATTCAACACCTCTCCCTCTGTGGTTTACTGGAAGGTAGTTAAACGTCTGCTCCAGTTTCTTAAAGAAACATCCTAGTATGACATTTATATTTTCCCACAACAATGCACAAAACTTTATGCTTATGCCGATGCAGATTGGGCAGGTGACATTAAGGACCTCCATTCCATATTAGGTTACATTGTGTATCTAGGCACAACACCTATTTTTTGGTGCCTTTGTAAGCAACAGACTATCTCACGCTCCTCCTCTGAAGCAGAGTATAGGGTAGTTGCTTCTGCCTTGTCTAAAACAAATTGAATCACCCACTTGCTTAAGTATCTTCATGTGCCGCTCTCAGCTTAATTCTCCCACAATACTTTGTGATAACATTGGGGTCGCCTATACTGCTTAAAACTCAGTGCATCATACAAAAATGGACCTCGAGCTTGATCTTCACTTTGTTCACAACCAAATCTGCAATGGCCAGGTTCAAGTCTCACACATTTGTCACGACCCAATTTACGGGTCGTGACTAACACCCGTGGGGGTGTCCAGAGCATACAACCAAAACATATACACATAATAGTTTTAGGAAAAGTACTATTCATTTTAGGAAAATTTCGCCAGAGTTTCCTCTGTTTTAGTGACCAGCCACCTGAAAAAGAAAACAGCAGCGAACCCAGTGAATCGCAGAACATATATAACAGATATATACGCGGGCCGACAAGGTCACCGCTGCGGTCCTGCCGCCTAGTAACAGATCATATACAGATAGTAGTCATAT
>DF358019.1:0-10119 GCA_000787875.1 Solanum virginianum
CCCTAAGCCAACTCCTAAAGCATCACAATACATTGTATACCCCCCGGTGCCTTCTGGAAATACTAGCACGGGTGCAAAGGTTAGCTTATTTTTTAGCTCACGAAAACTTATTTCACATGCATCATTCCATTGGAACTTGGTTACATTATGTGTCAACTTTGTTAGAGGTGCAGAAATAGAAGAAAAAACTTCAACAAACCTTCTATAATAACCTGCCAACCCTAGGAATCTCCGAACTTCGGTGGGTGTCGTTGGCCTTGGCCAATCTTTTACAGCCTCTATCTTTTGTGAATCAACCCTTATTCCCTCATGAGATACAATATAATAGAAGAAAAAACTTCAACAAACCTTCTATAATAACCTGCCAACCCTAGGAAGCTCCGAACTTCGGTGGGTGTCGTTGGCCTTGGCCAATCTTTTACAGCCTCTATCTTTTGTGAATCAACCCTTATTCCCTCATGAGATACAATATATCCCAAGAACGCCAATAAGTTTAGCCAAAATGTACATTTAGAAAATTTGGCATATAACTGCCTATCACGAAGAACCTATAATACTTATCATAAGTGATTTGCGTGGTCCTCTTCTGATCCTTAATATACCAAAATGTCATCTATAAATACTATCACAAACACATCCAATAATGGCTTGAACACCCTATTTATCAGATCCATAAAAACTGCTAGTGCATTCGTTAGCCCAAATGACATAACAAGAAATTCAAAGTGACCATAGTGTGTTCTGAAAGCAGTCTTAGGTATATCTTCTTCCTTCACCCTTACTTAGTGATAACCTGATCTCAAATCAATTTTTGAAAAGCATCTGGCGCCCTGCAACTGATCAAATAAATCATCAATCCTGTGGAGGGGGTATTTATTCTCAACCGTCACCCTATTCAATTATCGATAGTTGATACACATTCTTAAGGTCCCATTCTTTTTATGTACAAATAACATTGTATTAATCCTGGGGAGGGGGTATTTATTCTTAACAGTCACCCTATTCAATTGTCGATAGTCAATTCACATTCTCAAGCTCCCATCCTTTTTACGTACAAATAACACTGGTGCACCCCAAGGAGACACACTAGGTCTTATAAAACCCTTCTCTAATAAATCTTTCAACTACTCTTTTAACATACAATTCTGTCGGGGCCATTCTATATGGATGGACAGAAATAGGTTGAGTGTCTGGTAGCAAGTCAATACCAAAACTCACGAAATTCTGCCTGGGCCATTTTGTATGGAGGGATAGAAATAGGTTAAGTGCCTGGAAGTAATTCAATACAAAAATCTATCTCTCATTCTGGAGGTAAACCTGGAAGTTCTTCAGGAAACACATCAACAAATTCATTCACCACTGGATGATTGAAGAGTTGGTGATTCTGGCCCCATATCTATTACTCTAACTAGATGACATATATACCTATTAGATATCATCTTTCTCGCCTTAAAATAAGAGATGAACTTACTCTTAGGTGCCCCAATATTGCCTTCCCATTCAAGAACTGCCTCATTGGAAAAGTGGAAGTACATCCTCTTAGTGCGATAATCTACAGTGGCATAGCAAGAGGCTAACCAATCCATACCCATTATAACATCAAATTCCACCATTTCTAGCTCAATAAGGTCTGCCAAAGTGTCACAGTCACACAAAGTTACTACGCAGTCATAATAAACCCTTCTAGCCATAATAGATTCACCAGTTGATGTGGACACTTCAAATGGTTTGTTCAATAATTTGGGTGCTCTCTTAAGCTTCCCAGCAACTACCAGGGTAATGTATGATAATGTAGAACCAGGGTCAATTAGTGCATACACATTATGTGAAAAGATGGATAATGTACTTGCGACCACATCAGGTGAAGCTTCCAGATTTTGCCGACTTCCTAGAGCATACATGCGATTCTTAACTCCGTTAGAGCTAGCCGCCCCTCTAACATCTCTACCACGAACCATGGGTGCTTGTTGACCCCTACCTAATGGAGGAACTGATGATGATGATGTAACAGCTGACCCAGTGGATTGTACTCCATCACCCATACGCCTCCGCGGGCAATCTCTTATCATATGCCCTGGTATACCACACCAATAACAAACATCTGTCCCAACATGACATATACCTAAATGACTTCTTCCACACTGTCTACAAGGCTGCATAGAGGTCATTTGCTGGCCGGTTGAATACCGTGCTGTCCGATTGCCTTGCCCTTCACTTCGGGGGCCAAATTGATTTCTTATAGGGGTTATTTGCTGACCTGTTGAATACGCCACTGTCCGAGCGCCTTGCCCTTCACTTCGGGGACCAAACTGATTTCTTCCAGACCTCTAAAGTTGTAGTGGAGCACTGGCTGTAGAGTAAAAGGATGATGGCCTAGGTGGCCTATTAGAAAATCGAGGCCTAAGCTCACCTTGGGAGGGTGTAAACTGCCCTACAGACCTGGCCTTCTTGGACTACGCCCTTTCTAACTCTTGTATTCTTCACCGTTGCCTCTGATCCTCCAGTTTATGTGCAAAGGCCTGCATTCTCGCTATATCCATGTCTTTATTCAAGGAATCAATGGTACAGTCTCTGACCAAATACATGTCCAATCTATCCATATATCAATGAACTCTATCTGCCATAATAGCAACTATATTAGGGGCATACCTGGACAGGGAATTAAATTGAAGGCTATACTCCCTCACACTCATATTCCCCTGGTGGAGGTTTAAGAATTGATCTGCCCGGGACTCTCGAATCTCTAATGGCAAATAATGGTTAAGAAATGCTTCTTTGAACTCTTCCTAGGTAGTTGGAGGTGTATCTATACCCTTAGATTGCTTCCAAGCTTCATACCAAAATATGGCTACACCATTAAACCTATATGTTGCAAATTCAGCAGCTTCTGTCCCACTCACATGCATAACATCTAAGGTGCATTGAATTTGATCAATAAAGTCTTGGGGATCTTCATTTGGATCTGACCCGGTGAATGATGGAGGGTCACAATTAAGGAAATCACGTATCCTCGTGCCAGCTGCCCTATTCACACCACCTACATCTATAACTGGACCTTCCTTGGCTAGCAACTATACATGTCAATAGTTGGACTGCATTTCTTAGATCCTGCACGGTAGCATCGATAGGTGGTTCTGGGGGAATTTTACTACTTTCAGGTTCATTAGGAGCTGGATAAGTTGGAGATGTTTATGATGGAGACTCATCTTGAGCCTCATTTCGTCGTCTCACCTGCTTGGGTATACCAACCACCCTTTTAACTTTCTTCCCTTTAGCTTTGTTTTTCCTTGTTACTGGCATACTTGCTGTACAAAACAATTCAGGAGTTAGACATAATCCACCTATTATACTTGACTCTATGGCATTATCTAAAGAATGAAAAGAAAGTAACATCTCCTAAATGCCACATAGCCTCCTGCTTAAAAATATGGTGCACAACACAAATCTAAAGAATGAAAAGAAAGTAACATCTTCTAAATACCACGTAGACTCCTGCTCATAAATGTGGTAGACAATACATCAATAAACAAGATTCCACATAGACACGACTTTGTAGACTCCCTAAGATGACCCGCTCTGATACCACTTCTGTCACGCCCCAAATCCCGTTAAGGCAGACTGGCACCCGTTGCCGATAAGGTTCGAGAGAACCAACCTGTAGCTATGCAATTTTAATACATATTATAAGGGATTTCTACACTCAACATGCCTTTTTGAGAGTAAACAGTAATGACAAGCCTAGAATGAAATGCATATGACTAGGCTATTGGGGCTTCACTATATAAAGTACAAAACATGAGCATACTTTAATTTATATAGTCCACAAAGCCTCTAGATAAGGAACAATATCTGATAAGGGTCGGGACAGGCCCCGCCTTGACCAACTACATAGTACGCAAATATAAGCTCTAGAAACACAAAACTCTGAAGCAACTTGGAGCTCGATAACAGTAGCTGGATATCCTGTACTCCTACTGGGGAGATCTACTAGCACCTGTACCTGCAGCAAGAAATGCAGGTCCCCTGTAAGGGATGTCAGTACGAGATAATGTACTGAGTATGTATGTCAGGAAATACTGTATATGAAGTAACAACTCAAATGAAAATATGCACTGGTTTTGGATACTAGACCACCTTTAGTTATACTGTGGGATTATGTATTTTATGTTCATTATATCACTTTACCTTTACTGTAAAATTTGTGCACAATATGTACTATAAATGACCAACTGATCAGTGGTAAATTGTATCGGGATTGTCCCTGGCTAGGCTCTTCCTTAGCCTCTTGGGCTACCCCCATGATAGTATCATCCTTGGCTAGGTGATTCTTCCATCCCTCGGGCTACCACCTATCTAAAAGCAATATACTTTATCTTTCAATTACCTTTGAGATGATTCTTTGGCGGTCAGAATATTGGAGCTGTAGGAATGTAGATACAACATATGACATGTAAATAATCACAAAGACAACACCATAATATCAGGAGTAGGTTACACAAGTAATGATATGCATAAGGGGTAGAACAACATATGGACTTTATTTGGTAGAATGAATTCATGTATCTTGGTATTCAAGTATATATGCATATTTGAAGGTGACTATGTATGGAAGCATATGAATATGTGAAAGAGTTGAATTCATATATCTTGGTATTCAAGTATATATGCATATTTGAAGGTGAATATTTATAAAAGCATATGAATATGTGAAAGAGTTGAGACATACCCAATAGTTGAGTCGGAGTTGGTAAGTACCTTTATGTACCAAGGAGGGACCTATGTTTCATGCCAAATAATATATATTACTTTTAAATCGAAAAACAACCAAAAAATAAACCCAATTGATCCAAATCGACAATAACCAAACCGACGGTTATTTTTAAATTTGGTTTTGGTTTAGAAATTTTAAAATCAACTTTCGCTGTACGACCTCGCTATTACCTCGAGACAACATTTCCTCTTTCCAAATATTTATCTACAATATAATAGGTGATAAAACTAGCATTAGCAGCTAATAGATACATCTTGGCAGCCCAATCTCATAAAAAAAACAACACATGGGCAAAAAGCGTGTAGTTATAAACCCGAGCGTATTCTTTCAACCTTTTCACCCCTAATCGTATTTCCTAATACACATTCTCATATTTACATCATGTGCAGCCTGTTGTAGTGCCTTAACCACCTTATAACAGCCCACAAAATAGAACACATAATAATTTTACACAACATATAAATAGGCAGCATAATGTTACATCCCTTCGCTACATTTCAATGTAGATAATTCCAAACCTGTTCCAATATTAACCAAACTGTATCCAACATCCTTTTACACATAAAAATAGTATTACAATAGTCAAAAAATACTCCCAAACCAGGTGAAGGTCATGACACAACAATTCCCAATTTTCAGCTCACAAGTTTCTTTTAAGAGTACAACTAAGATATCTTACAAAAATCCATCTTTGTGGACTGTAATAGGGGTGAAATAGCCTAGTTATATCACTAACAACCCAACCTTTGTTAAATACATATGTCTTACTTCATAATACCTGTGATAGTGGTGAAACAGCCTAGTTACATCACTATCAAATAAAAATTTGTTAAATACATATGTCTTACTTCATAATTCAGCCAACCAAGAAGAGAAAAACCTCTCAATCAATAAGAAAAGTGTACAACATTCCTTAGGACACAAGCTGTCCAGATTTCCAGCACAAGCAGAACTAACATATAGATCTTGTTTCTCATGGAATAAGTATAACAAATACATGGACAATTCTACTTACCTTAGCCTTTAAGATCCAAGTTTCCTTCAAGAATTCTAGAGATTTATATTGAATTCCTTGTGAGAAAAAGTGGAGAGAAAATGAGAGATTTTGGGAAAGTTGAATTTTTTTCCAAAGTGAAAATGACTTAGGCTGCTTTCACTCTCTTGTTTAAGGAATATTTTGGCCGGGTTACTGTAGAGCTTTTGACTATTTCTTGACTTATTCTACCAAGTAGAATATGCTGCAGCTTGGACCTCACCTTTGGGCCTAAATGGGTCTCAAAGCGGATGGGCCTTGGCTGCCCAATTTCCCAAATTCTTATTCACTCATAATTTGAAAAACTATATCATGTTTCACATGTGTAGTACTAATACATATAAGGTGCGGGGTGGTGTTACAATGTAGTGGGCATGTATTTCTCCAATAAACTGAAAATAACCTGCCAAATAGTGGACATGTAGTTCTCTAGAAGTTAGTTAATTACTAAGTTAATTTCCAATAACGCTCTTGTACATAAAGCATAAACTAGATTTTTAGTAGCTTTCTGTAAACCATGTTTTTATCCTTGAGGTGTGTGCATTGCCTTTTCTGTTATAATGTTTGTCCTCCTAAGAAGCTCACTTTTGTTTATAAGGCATAAACTAGATTACCAATAGCTTCCTATAAACCATGTTTCTGTTCTAGAGATGTGTGCATTTCCTTTGCCATTGTCATCTGTGTCCTAAGAAGCTTGATGGCATACTTAACCTAACTCAGTGGAATCATCTTGGTAAATATCTAAGCTGACTAACTAAAAAAAAGTGAAGAGGTCTAAGTTCTTGCATGACAAACTCTTTCTCGAGCTTTGTAACAATCTTTGAGACAAGATTAGTATTACTTTCTGTGACTACTATATCATCCACAAATAACATAGGGACAATGGGTCCCACACAATGAAGGGTAAATAAAGAGGAATCTACTTTACTATACAGGAAACAAGCTATCAAATAGTGGACATGTAGTTCTCTAAAAGTTTGTTAATTACTACATTAATTTCCCAAAATGCTCTTATACATAAGGCATACACTAGATTTCCAGTAGCTTCTTATAAATCATGTTTCTGTCCTAGAGTTAAGTGCATTGCCTTTTGCCATTGTGTTGTTTGTCCTCCAAAGAAGTTCACTCTTGTACATAAGGTATAAACTAGACTGCCAGTAGCTTCACATAAACCATGTTTCTGTCCTAGAGGTCTGTGTATTCACTTTGCCACTATCATATTTGTCCTCCTAAGAAGCTTAGTGGTATACTTAACGCGACTCAGTAGATTCCTCTTGGTAAATATATAAGCTCACTTACTAAAAAGAAGTGAAGAGGTTTAAGATCTTTCACGACAAATTCCTTCCCAAGCTTTGTAACAATCTTTGAGACAAGCTTAGTATTACTTCCTGTGAAAACAACATCATCCAAAAATAACATAAGGACAGTGCCTCTCACACAATGAAGAGTAAATAAAGAGGGATCTACTTTACTATTCAAGAAACAACCTGCCAAATTCTGTAGAAGTTTGCTAATTACTAAGTTAATTTCTCAGAATGCTCTTGTACATAAGGCATACACTAGATTTCCAGTAGCTTCCTGTAAACCATATTTCTTTCCTAGAGGTTTGTGCATTGCCTTTGCCATTGTCATGTTTGTCCTCATAAGAAGCTCACTCTTGTACATAGGCATAAACTAGATTACAGTAGCTTATTGTAAACTATGTTTGTGTCCTAGAGGTGTGAGCATTGACTTTGTCATTGTCATGTTTGTCCTCCTAAGAAGCTCAGCAGGATACTTAACCTGACTCAGTGGTTCCTCTTGTAAATATATAAGCTCACTTACTAAAAAGTAGTGAAGAGGTCTAAGATCTTTCATGGCGAACTCCTTTCCAAGCTTTATAACAATGTTTGAGACAATTTTATTATTACTTCTTATGACAACTTTATCATTCACAAATAACATAAGGACAGTGCCTCTCACACAATGAAAAGTAAATAAAGAGGGATCTTCTTTACTATACAGGAAACATGCTGCCAAATAGTGGGCATATAGTTCTCTAGAAGTTATTAATTACTAAGTTAATTTCCCACAATGCTCTTGGTCATTACTACTTATATATAAGAGAACAAAAGAGTTGCTTTTGGTCATAGGGGCATTTCAGGAAATTCAAAAGTTATTTCATTATACTACTTCTATTTATGTTTTTATTATACTTCCATGCCTGACACATCTTCTTGCCTTCAAATCCACCTAACTTCCCAAAAAGGTTTTTATTACTTTTCATGTTGGATTTGAAAATCAACAAACTATCGACCAACTCTGTGCCATTTTCCCTATTTCTCCCCATCTCTTCTTCCATTATAGAATGTTATTAGTTTTGAACTTTCTTGCGAAAACATCTGTTTGACCATCAGGGGATTTGAAAAAAAAAATTGAATGTTCTGTTAATGCCTTTTCTCTTGCTTCTTTTCTTTTTTTTTTTTTTTAAAAATGTTTGCTGGGTTGGATTTTGTCAAAATTTGCTTGATTCTTGGAATGGGTGTTTTGAATTTTAGTAAAGTTAATACTTTCAATTTGGCTGAATGCATATGCTACACAGGATGTTTGTCGAAATTTGTTGGTATCCTTTTGGTAAGGTTTTCGTAGAATAAACAATAAACAAATTCAGATTTTTAGCTATTTTTATTGGGACAGAACATTATGTCAAAATATCGAATTTCTAAATTTTAATAAGGCCCTCCTGAAATTCTTTTTGAACACTGTTGAATAATTTTTATAGATTCTATCATTTCACTACCTATATAACATCTATGCTTACACAATTTTGTGATAGAAGTCACATGATGAGAAGTACTTGTGCTAACAAATGTGCCTTAAAAGGGCAATGAAATTGTTTGCCCTTTCGGAGTTTTGCAAAAACGCAAGATTGTTAATCTATCTTCTTAGAGATGAAGGAGAAATAGAAAAAGTAAAGGATGTCAAATTCTTATTTGTGCTTTATAGAGGTAGGCTCTCATGTGCAAACATAATTTTATCAAGTAGCTATGCGTTAATAATTTTTAACACTAAATTTCTTACTCATTTCTACTCTTTCTTCTTAAACGATACAGTGGCTATAAACTTGAATGCACAATACCATCTTATTGCACCACATGGTTGTTTCTATGGGGTTATTTCGTTCAATCTCTTGGTTCGGATTCTTATTTTTCCTCTGAAGATCAGTCACCTCAATTATGTTTCTATTATTTAAAACTTTAAAATTAACTAAAACTTTGATTATCAAATTTTTTATTAACATTAAACTAGTCCTTTTATATCTAAGAGTCTTTTCTAAAATTAAATTTTAATTTATTAATTATTTAACTTCTAACTATTCAACTTCAAATTATTACTTTATGTATTTACAAACTATTAACATATCTATATTATAAGTAATCAAACTGATTTTCTCATCTTTGTCCATTATTGTAACGACCTAGTCAAACATTGTGAAGTATTGTCCACTCTTGGACCTAGCCCATCATGGATTTATCCCTTTGGGCTCACCCCAAAAGGCGTTTCACAGTAAATGGACCATACTAGTACTTTACTTATATGCCCAATATCTCTCTTGTGTTTTGTCGATATGGGACTTCTCATCTCAAGATGAGTTATTACACTTAATAATAGATTAAACTATTGCATCAAATTAATCATATTTATTTAACTTTGTGTATATGAATATTATATTCATTTTAATGACAAGTACTATTTATATATAGTTTTTAGATTGACACGATACATACGTGCAAAACACGTATACTAAATTAGTTTCATAAAAGGTGCAAATAGGATCTAAATTTTATATTGTTAATGAAGATAAAAATGTTAAAACATTGTTCTATACAATTATAATAGATTGTATAAAATATGTATTTTATGGCAGTTCGAAAATGCCGTAATACAAATTATATAAGCCATTATTAGCTTGTAACATTTTATGGTGATTTCACAGTACTAATATTAGTTAGATGGATTGTAACGACGTCAAAATTTGGCATTTTAAGCTCATTATGGTGGTTATAAACCGCTATTATACGTCAAAAAAATTGTCGAGATTATTTCAATATTCTTTTATGGTTAGCCTGCACAAAAACAAAAAAAATCCTCATAACAAAAATAATTTTGAGGTTCTTGAAAGGCCACCAAAAATTGAATGTATAATGGGGGTCTTTATAATCTCCACATTTAATCCGCCACAAACAAATAATCATATTTTGCTAAATTTGACACAAACGCCACAAATCAAATGCATAATTGCGGGGGGGGGGGGGGGGGTTATGACCCCCATAAA
>DF358019.1:10159-34996 GCA_000787875.1 Solanum virginianum
GGGGGGGGGGGGAGGAGTTATGCCCCCCATAAATAATCCACCATAATTTAACAGTTCTTTTGTAGTGTTTTATTCTTATAAACCTAATTTTTAGGTGTGAACATTCATGTACCTTCATTATTTTATTTATAACTTACGAGAATGAGTGACATAATTTTTGAGGTGATCAGTTGATGAGTGGTTAATATTATCATTTTTGTTGGTTGAAATATAAGAAATTTAGCCAAAGTAAAAAATTTTAAATTAACGAGATTGGTTTCAAGCTCTAACAGTTTTATTAGATTTGGAAGGAGACTTTTTTATGAGATGGATAGTTGGTACAGGTACCAAGGAATTCCAAATTGATCTAAACTTTGGTATTTTTAAAATTTTAAGAAAACGAAGTTTGACCAGGTCAAATTTTGATCAAGAGAACCTCAAGTGGATGATATATTGATTCCAAAATTCTAGCTCGTGTTTGTATGATCTAACAGTATTCACTTGTGTTTAAGGTTCTCATATGAGTTTCAAGTACTTACTGAAAGATTGATATTTATTTTCGTTGAACTTTAATGACACACCTAAAGCAAACAAGTTTCAAATAATGTTTGGATTGACCTATTAGATTTCACGATCCAAGCCTAATGTCATGACCTGCCACTTGATCATTTTAGAGGGGCAAGAATCTTGAGTTTTGGAGGGGTTTATTAAGGCTTTGGAATCTTGTTGATGACACTTGAAAGTACTTAGAAATATCTAAGACTTGTGGAGTCTTCTAGATCAAGGACTAAAATGTAAATAGTGAGGGACTTGTATCATAAATATTATTTACACTTTGACCCTAAGTGAGTATTATAAATAGAGGGGGTCATTCACTTGGCCACCTATCCAGAAATTGTAAGCAATCTTCCATAAGCACTATACAAGTCTTCTTTCTAAAAGCTATATTGTCTTCTCATATCTAGTATTCCCTTAGCGATCAAGATAAGTAGGATAATTTGTGCTTTCTAGATCATGAAAGATTCATGAGTAAGGTAACAAGTGTCGCACGAAAGTCTTAGTGAAAGTCTGCGTCCATGAAAATGTGGTATCATAACTGGTTATTACTAAGGGGAGCATGGAAAGCGATGGAGACTCTGATGCCACCAATATCACCATCATTAGGCTAGATGTTGGCAAGAAAAAATTCTAAGAGGAACAAGGATATGTTGATTGAGCCTATGCCAAGCGAGACCCTAATAACCTATTCATTCTCGACCACTGAGTTGAGTTGACGATGAACGAGGTGAGGAACTTGTTGGCGTCATGCCCAGAATGGAGTGAATCATGAGGATGGATGCTACCAGGCAAGCTATAGAGGTCTTGAAATATCGCTTGAATCAGTTTGACAAAAAGTTCAAGTCCCTGGAGGAGTTCACCCTTGAAGAGAATGATAACATCTGAAAGGAATTGAATGGGTGTAAGGCTATGAAGTATGAAGTGAAGGAAGCTATCACTTCCTTAGAGTGCCACCTCATGAACGCACTGAGAAAGATGAAGGCCCAAGGCTAGGGTAAAGGCACTTGAGAAAGGCATGGAGGAAGGGAGATATGCTACGTCTATTGGAGATAGGGAGGCAAAGATCGAGGCTCCCAAGACATCTATTTTTAAGGACGCCCGTGATGCGCAGAAGATGGAGAATTTCCTATGGCACTTGGAGAACTACTTCAACTGCAACAAGGTGAAGAATGATGAGACCAAGATCAACACAGTTGTATTGTACCTAATAGAGATGGCCATGTTATGGTGGAAAAGGAAGGAGTTAGAAATAGAGATGGATATGCACCATTAACACGTGGGAGCAACTTAGAAATGAGTTCAAGAAGGTCTTCTTCCTAAACATTGTCATCTATAAGGTGTAGCATAATTTTCAGGGAGCTGAAGCAGACAAGTAGCATAAAGGCGTATGTAAAGAAATTCACTACCCTCATTTTTCAGATCCCCAACCTCACTTATAAAAGTATGATGTTCCACTTCATGGATAACCTACAAAATTGGGCCAGGACAGAGTTGGAGCGTAGACGTTTGACCACCATTGATGAGGCCATCACTAAGGCAGAAGCCCTGATCGACTTCAAGCATAACCTGAGCAAGGGAAAAGAAGCAAAGAGTAGTCATGAAAATGGTGGGGGAGATCCTGACAAGATCAAGGAGAAACATCCATCGAAGAGTCATGATAGGTCAGAAAACAAAAAGTTTGGAAGATAGTGCTACACCAAGAAGAAAGAGCAGTACTCAAAGGGAAGTGATTGCTACATCACTGGAGGCCCACACCACTATGCTAGATGACTAGAGATGAAGAGCCTTGTGCAATACTATAGAAGCACAAGGAGAAGGACACAAGACCAAGGGCAGAGTTGGGCACTACCTAAGTAGGCATGATTGGGCTATGCGGTACCATCACTAAGTAGCTAGAGAAGTAGGTGAACTATTCAATGCAGTATGTGGACGTAGTCATAAATGGAAAACCATCCCGTGCCATGGTAGACACTAGAGCGGTGGCAAGCATCATGACTAAGTCCATGACTGCAAAGTTAAGGCTAAGCTATAGTCCGAGTGACACACACCTTAAGATGGCTAATGCCCCGCCAACTCTTGTTTGTGGAGTAGCTTATAGTGGAGATCACATTGGCCAAATGGCAAGGTAAGACTAACTTTACCGTTTCCCTCTTAGACATATTTGATATAATTCTTGGACAAAAGTTCTTCCAAAGGTGCCAGACAATGATCAATCCCTACCTCTAACAACTACTAGTTATGGAGCGAGAAGGGTCTCTCATGGTACCTTTAGTCAAGGTTTCAAAAGCAAAAGGACTAGCTCATTATCGGCCATGCAACTAGTAAAAGGCTTGAAGAAAGGGGAGACGACATTCTTGGCCTCCATCACTAGTTTGGGTGAAGAAGGTAGTACCAAAGAGACCTTGCCTCCCCACATAGAGAAGGTGTTAGAATGAACAAAGATATGATGCTTAAAGAGCTGCCAAGACACTTGCTTCCAAAGCGGGAGGTAGATCACAAGATTGAACTAGAGCCAGGAGATAGGCCACCCGCCTATCCATTATACCATATGACACCACCTAAATTATAGGAGCTAAGAAAACAGTTGAGAGAGCTCTTGGAAGCCGGTCATATTCATCCATCCAAAGCACCCTATGGAGTGTTGATGCTATTTCATAAGAATATGTATGGATCACTACGCCTATGCATAGATTATCAAGCGCTCAATAAGGTGATGGTGAAGAATAAATACCCCATCTTCCTCATTACTGACCTATTGGATAAACTTGGGTAGGTAGAGTACTTAACCGACTTGGATATTTGGAAGGGTTATTACTAGGTATGGATAACAGAAGGGGACAAGCCAAAGATGATGTGCGTGATAAGATACAGAGCATATAAGTTATTGGTGATACCCTACGACTTAACCAACACACCTACTATATTTTGCACAATAGTGAACAAGATCTTTTACCTCTTCATGGATGAGTTTGTAGTGGTATACCTGGATGATGCAATCATGTACAACAATACCTTAGAGGAATATGTGGAATATTTAAAGAAAGTTTTTGAAATCTTATAGAAGAACAAGCTCTATAACAAGTGGGAGAATTGCAAGTTCGCTCAGCATGAGGTGCACTTCTTGGGGCATATCATAGGTCAGAATTAGTTATGCATGGACGAGGACAAGGTGCGGTCTATCAAGGAATGGGAGACATCCACAAAGGTAATAGAGTTTAGATCCTTCTTGGGGCTCACCAACTATTTTCGTCGATATATAGGTAGCTACTCTGCCAAAGTCACTCCACTAATTAACCTGTTAAAGAACAGTAAGCCATGGGTTTGGAGGGAGTGCCAAAGTTTTAGAAAACGTTCTTCGTGGAAAAAATATGTCAAAAGAGCTGATCCTAGCACTACCAGACTTCTCAAAGACATTCGAGGTGCACATTGATGCCTTAGACTTCACTGTCTAGGGTGTGGTAAAGTAGGAGAGACACCCCATTATATTTTGAAAGTCGCAAGTTGAATGAGACAGAATATCAATACATAGTACAAAAAAAGGAGATGACAGTTATCGTGCATTTCCTATGCACCTAGAAACATTACTTACTTGGTCCCAAGTTCGTGGTCAAGACTGATAATGTGGCTACTAGATATTTTTAGTTGCAAAAGAAGCTTACATCGAAACAAGGTAGGTGGCAAGATTTCCTTACTGAATTTGACAATGAGCTAGAGTATAAGCAGGACAAGGGCAATGTTGTAGCAGATGCATTAAGTAGGAAGTTTGAGGTATCTGCCATTAGTAAAGGCCACTATGACATCCTAGATGCTATCAAGGATGTTCTCCTACAAGATCTGGAAGCAAAGAAGCTCATGGAACTGGCATCTCAAAGGTAAGACAAGGCGCTTTTAGATAGAAGATAGACTCTTATTTACAGCTAATCAGAGGATTTATGCGCCAAAGTTTAGGAGAATTAGATGACAAATTATGAAAGGGAGTCATGAAACATTATGGGCTGGACACCCTAGGTAGCGCCACACAAGAGCTTTGATCTATACAATCTATTATTGGCCACAAATATGGATAGACATATGATGCTATGTGCAAACTTGTTTTATGTACCAATAAAAAAAGATGACGTAGCGCCAACCTGGAGGACTTTTAGAGCCATTGTGAATAGCAGAACATCCATGAGAAAGCATCACTATGGACTTCATCACTTGTTTACGAAAGTTTGAAGGGTAGGGGATGATATTGGTTATGGTGGATAGATTCTTAAAGTATGCTAGCTTCATGCCCACTACAGCAGGTTGCACTGCTAAGTAGACTACCCAACTCTTCTTTAAGGACGTGGTAAAGTATTGGGGGCTGCTAAGGCACATCATAAGTGATCGAGACCTATACTTTATAGGAAGCTTCTGGAGAGAATTGTTTGAGATCCTTAGCACCAAGTTACATTTCTCCACAAGCTTCTATCCACACATGGACAACCAATCAGAAAAGGTCAATGCCTTATTTGAGTGCTATCTTAGGCACTTCATGAGCTCTCATAAGAGGGATTGGGCAAAGTTGCTAAATGTAGCCCGATTCTCATACAACTTGCAATGAAGTAAGGCTATTGGGAAGACATTGTTCAAGTTAGCTACATACAAACAACCATAAACTCCACATTCACTATCAATCGCATTCAAGGGAAAGAGTTTGGGGGCTTATCATATGGACAAAAGTTTTGAAGAGCAACTGGACACCGCTAAGTCATACTTAGACAAGCGGCAAAGAAGATGAAGATGTTCACTGATTGCAAACATTGTTCTATGGATTATAAGGTTGGGGACTTGGTCTGGGTAGATTTTAACCTAAGACAGTTCAAGGCATTACATGGCATGTACCAAAACTTGATACAGAGGTATGAGGGCCCATTCAAGATCATTGCTAAGGGAAGATCTCTTATAGGTTAGAGCTACCACCATCTCTAAAGGTTCATCCTATCTTCCATGTCATCGTTCTCAAACCATACCATGAGGACAAGGATGATCCTAGCTATGGATAGCCGAGTTGGACATTACGGGGCATGCACCAAAACTTGGTATAGAGGTATAAGGGCCCGTTCAGGATCATTGCCGAGGTAAACAAGATCTCTTACATGTTGGAACTACCATCATCTATGAAGGTTCATCCTGTCTTCCATGCCAGCATTCTCAAGCCATACAATGAGGACAAGGATGATCCTACCATGGACAGTCAAGTTGCGCACCTATCATAGTCACCACCTTATATGACCGAGACATTAACGAAATTATTGATTACCACGCCAAGTGGAAACAGGGATAGCGAGCCACTGCCATGTTTCTAATCCACTGGAAGGGACAATCTCCCAAGGTGGCCACATAGGAGAGATATGAAAAGTTTTGGTAGTTTAAGGATAAAGTATGGGAGTTTCTTCAATAGTAGTGCATCGCGGTCATCGCCACATCTGGTGGGGGAGAATGTTATGACCCACCACTTGAACATCTTAGAGGGGGAAGAATCTAGAGTCATAGAGAGGTTTATGGAAGTAGATGACACTTGAAAGTCCTTAGAAATATCTAGACTTGTGGAGTCTTCTACATCAGGGACTAAAATATAAATATTGAGAGACTTGCATAGTAAATATTATTTACACTTTGACCCTAAGTAAGTAGTATAAATAGAGGGGGTCATTCACTTGGCCAACAATACAGAAATTATAAGCAATCATCCATAAGCAATATACCAATCTTCTTTCTAAAAGCTCTCTTGTCTTCTCATATCTGGTGTTCCCTTACTGATCAAGATAAGTAGGCTTACTTGTGCATGCAAGATCGTGAAAGATTTATGAGTAAGTTGACAAGTACCACACGAAAGTCTTAGTGAAAGTGTAAGTTTGTGACGTTAGGGCCTAGACGTGACATGATAAATGAGGAACATGAAGGTACCTCAAACAAGCCTCATAGCATAAATTAAGTACCTCATCAGCATAGACATAAAACAAGCATAAATTAAGGGATTGGTCTAAGGGACAATCATCATAAGCATATGAAATAAAGTCATAGAAACTACATACATGCCTAAATATCCAACAAATACTTATATAACATAGACAGAGAGGGGGCTCAAACATGACCCAAGCTCACCCTTAAGTGTAAATAAAGTTAAATCAAAGTTTCATAGTCTTAAAATAACATGATAGATTAAAAGGTCATCGTCCTCAAACTAGAGGACTCACTAATAAAGCGAAGTCTTTGATTTACTAGTCAACCATGAGTGTGAGGAGAAGGATGATCATTGGGCCGTACATGGTAACAGAGGTAGGCAAAATATACATTAGTAATATAGAATATACTAAGTATATGGAATATACTACTTGTTGCATTGCATGCTACATACTTAGTACATTCAAAGTACTAACACATACTTTTTGTCTACAAGATCTAACCATGTAGGAACCAGAGCTCCTATCCATCCACCTCCTAAGGGCTAGTACAATTTCTTAAAGACTTTGCTTTTGGTGAGTCTGCCATTTTGAGGGCGACATTCATTTTCTATCTGCCTATGTTAAGATATCACTATTTTGTTATTTATTTTTTTGGGTGACCCTGGAACAGGTCTTGGCTCTTGTCCCACTTATGACTAGAGATATTGTTGGATGAGATGATATGTGTGACCTATGAGATGCTTATGTATCTATGGAGACTTTCCCTAAGTCCCTATTCTATGTTTTGATGTTTTTTGTGATGGTAATTGAAAGGTGGTGAACATCCTAAGTCCCTATACCCCATAGAGTGCATCCCATGTTCCCTTTCCCTTAAACTTACTTGTTGTACTTGAGATGATAGTAATCCACTATCCTTTGTCCCATAGAGTGTGTCCTATGTACCGAATCCCGTTAATATGAATTATTAATGAATGATCCATGCTTCCTAACTAAGGATGTGCTTAGGTATGCTATGAGGCTTATTTGGGTACCTTTTGGTTTCCTATTTTCCATGTCGTACCTAGGACCTAGGCTTGAGTCATGACAAGCTTGGTATTAGAGCACTATATTTATTAATAGTACTTAGAAATCCAACATACAATGTCAATTAGAGTTTTGTTCATGGTTGTGAAGCATGCCATAACTATGAATAGGAGGCTCTGAGGCGTTTAGGAAATGTCTTACTTCTTCATGATCTATGTGATGCTTTAAAAATTATTTTATGACTTTGTATCACTAATAATTACCTTTTTGTGTTTCTAGATAATTACGCCAAGAAGGATTCCACCAAAAGTCCCTATTCTCGAGGAGGACCAAGCCCTTTCGACCCCTCAAGCTCCCTAGGAAAAATGGTTTAGCCAACCAAGGAGCCCAAGATCCTCATGTTCCTACTCCAACCTCAAGGGTGAGGTACTTCACTAGAATGAATCCTCTGGAGTTTCACAACTCTAAATTAGAGGTGGCGATTTTCAACAAGGTAAAAAATTTCAAGGCCAAGGGTCATCAAATGCTCAAGACTAGAGGTTCACAAATGATAGGGTGCCCAACCCCAAAGCTCAAGGTGGTAATGATGGACTAATACTTTCTTAGTGTAGAAGGTGTGGAAAGAACCATGGTGGTTGGTGCTTTCAAAATGTGGGTACTTGCTTTGGACGTGGCAAGATGGGCCGTAAGATTGTGGATTGTCCAAATGCTCAAAACAAGGGTAGAGATGGTCTCCCTTAAGGACATGGTTCCCAGGGAGGTCATAGGGCACAAGGAGGTCAATCAAGATGTCATGACCCAACCCTAGGGCCTAGATGTGACACGACAAATTGGGAACTTGAAGGAACCCCAAACGAGCCTCCTAGCATATCAATCACACATCCTCGGTCGCGGAAGCAAAATAACAACATTAAGAGATATAAATAGGGATAATGGGCTAAGGGAAGTCTTTGATCACCATAAAACATTCAAGAGTCAAGATTATAACATAATTACATCAATTGTTCCAACAACACCTCTAGCATAGTTTGGGTGGGGGCCAAGACACTTTTCAGGCTCACCCTCGTAGTATTATAGTTCAACATAAAGAGATAACAAAAGTAAGAGTGCAAAGCTAGTGTCCCCGAACCTTAGGACTAAAAAAGCAACGCCAGCAAGATATAGGCAACATAGTCAAAAATACATAATTATAAGCAAGAGACAAGTATAATAGCAACATGACATGCATGATTAATGCTTGAAGTAAACATGCTTATATAGAACATAATACATGTGTAGGAAGAGACCATCGTCATAGACCAAGCATATTATTACTTGGAATCCAAGGCATATCACCCCCTTAGAGGGTGATTGAGGTATCTAGCCCTCAATTGGTGGATGGACATAGCACCTCCCCCATCAAAGTGGCCAAGGTATATACCCCTCAACATGGTAGATGGCCATAGCACCCCTTATCAAAGTGGTCAAGTTATATACCCCTCAACATGAGATGGGCATAGCACCCCTTTTCAAAGTGGCCAAAGTATATATCCTTCAACATGGTAGATGGGCATAGCACCCCCCATCAAAGTGGTTGAGGCCTATTACCCCCTCAACAAGGTGTGGTCAACTTAGAACACTATAGATACATTGCATGAATTCAATACATACATACAATCCATTCATCATTATAGAGTCACTTAACTCATAAGCCATGCAATAATAGATTATCAATAACTGAAGAATCCTTAACAAGATATTTTATCAAACACTTGGCGTGTGTGTAATGCTAGTTCAAAATCATGCAATTCAAGAGGGAAATCATATGGGAAAACTCAATGTAAGTCAATCTACCAACACTTGGTAACACCCTCATGCAAGATACATTGAAACCCATCATCAAAGTCTCATAATAGATCATAGATTCATAGCTCAAAACATGCTTAAACAGTCAATATTTTATAAAACCCCAACATACTTTATAATCAAATTTCATAATCAGGGATACCCATAGATGATCCAACTTGAAAACATGCAATTTATATAAAAAAAAAAGGTTGGGTACCATGGGTGAAGGGACCCAATGGTTGAAATCCACATAGCTCAATTTTGGGAATTTCCTTGATATAGATTTAATGAGAACTTAAAGCTTGAATGAAGTTCTTGAGATTCGAAATTGAGTTTGGGACACTTGAATTTGGATGAAATATTTGGCTAAGTGTTAGAGTGGATTTTGAGAGTGTATAGAGTGATATAGAGTTGAAAAATGGCTAAGCATAGATTTTTTTAAGCATAGGAGCGCATGGGCCCAAGACCCCAAAGCCTTAGGCCAAAACAGAAAACTGAGGACAAAAATGACATGAATCCATGCCCCTGGCGCTTCGCGGCCAGGGTGCGGATTAACACTGGATAAGAAAATTTTTAGAAAATAACATTTTGATATGGTTGCTCTAAAATCGGGGTTATACCCATTTCTAACTAAATTTTGCCCCCTGATCATGAATACGAAGTTGAATTTTTGATATAACGCAGGAATTTTGAGATATATGAAAATTATGATTACATGCATTGTCGAGCATTTTTGGGGCGTTTCAATATCTCCCCCTTGGGAACATTTGTCCTCGAATGTCAAAGAGACATACATATGAGAGGTAATCATGCAGAATTCAGCCCAACATGAATGCAACAACACATTTAGACATCACTTTAAAAAATCTCAACATAAGTTTCAAAATCACTATAACTTGTCAACATAAAATGAATGGATGCAAATGACATAAGGATTGAAACTTAAGAATTGAACTCGTATAGGGGATTTTAGTTAATACCTTAGGATTGAGTAGAGTGGAAGAGACAGGGATATCACTTTTGCATGTCCACCTCAACTTCCCATGTGGCACTTTTAACTTGTTGGTTCCTCCAAAGGACCTTAACGGAAGCTACATCCTTATTTCTCAACCTCTTCACGCCTATACAATATTTCTACTGGAATCTCTTCATAAGTCAAATTATCTTCCACCACACCCACAACATCCAAGGGTACAATAACCTTTAGGTCACCCACACACTTTCTCAACTTATATACATGGAAGACCGAATGGACCATATTCATATCAATAGGCAACTCCAACTTATAGGCGACCTTACCAATCCTCCTCAACACTCTATATGGACCAAAAAATCTTGGACTCAATTTTCCCTTCTTGCAATATTGGACCACACCCTTCATGGGCGAGACCTTCAAATAAACCCAATCACCAACTTTAAATTCAAGATCTCTCCTTCTCACATCGGAATAGGACTTTCGCCGACTTTGGGCTATTTTCAATCTCTTCCTTAACAATGTTACCTTCTACATAGCCTCTATAACCAAATATGAACCTAACAAAGCCATCTTGCCCACCTCAAACCATCCAATCAGGGAACTACAATGTCTACCATAGAGAGCCTCAAAAGGAGCCATACCAATGCTAGAATAATAACTATTATTGTAAGTAAAATCAATGAGTAGAAGATGTTTATCCCAACTACCGTTAAACTCCAAAACACAAGCTCAAAGCATATCCTCAAGAGTTTGGATATTCTTTCGGCTTGGCCATCCGTTTGAGGGTGAAAGGCTGTACTAACTTAACCTTGGTACCAAGACCTCTTTGGAAAGACCTCCAAAAATGAGAAGTGAATTGAGCACTACGATCTGATATGATAGACAAAGGCACCCCATGCAATCTAATGAATTCATAAATATACAACTTCATATAATCTTTGGCACCATAAGTAGTCTTGATCGGTAGGAAATGAGCCAACTTTTTCATTCTATCAAGCACAACCCAAATGGAATCAAAATGTTTTCTAGTCTTAGGCAACACAACCACAAAATCCATGTTGATGTCTTCTCATTTCCAAGTAGGGATCTCTATATCTTGGGCTAGACCACCCGGCCTTTTATGCTCGGGTTTTACTTGTTGGCAATTGTGACATTCGGATATGTACTTGGCAATATGTTTCTTCATGACACCCCACCAATACACCTCTGTTAAATCTTCATACATCTTTGTAGAATCGGGGTGAATAGAATAGGATGAAATATGAGCCTCATCTAAAATAAACTTCCTTAAGTCAATAACACTAGGCATGCACAACCTACCTTGGAACCTAAGGGCACTATCTCCCCCTTGGGAGAAAACCTCCACCTTACCATCTCTCACCAAGGCCTTCAACTCTAACAAGGCAGGGTCAAGATCTTGTTTTGATTTTACCTCGTCAATCAATGAAGATTTAGAACCATTAACAACCACTACACCACCATTATCAACTTCTTCCAACCTAACCCCCAATCTACCCAACCTACGGATCTCTCTAGCCACCTTTTTGGCACCATCATCAACGTGAGCTACGCTACCCACAGACACCCCACTTAGAGCATTGACCATAATATTAGCTCTACCGGGGTGATAATGCACACTCATTCATAATCTTTAAGGAGCTCTAACCACCTTCTTTGTCTCAAGTTGAGATCTTTTTGAGTGGACACATATTGGAGACTCTTATGATTGGTAAACATATCAACATGAACTCCATACAAATAATGACACCATACTTTCAAAGCAAATACCACGACGGACAATTCAAGATCATGGGAAGGATAATTCTTTTCATGCACCTTAAGTTGTCTAGAGGCATAAGCTATCACCTTATAGTTTTGCATCAAAACACAACTCAAACCAATTCTTGATGCATCACAATACACAACAAATCCTTTCAACCCTTCCAGTAGAGACAAGATAGGAGCAGAGTCAAGCTTATTTTTCAAAGTTTGGAAACTCTTTTCACACTCATCGATCCACACAATTTTTTCCTTCTTTTGGGTCAATTGTGTTTGGGAGAAGCAATAAAATAGAATCCATTTACAAACCTCCGGTAGTAACCCGCTAAACCCAAGAAACTTTTAATGTCCGATGGAGTCAAAGGTCTAGGCCAATTTCTAATCACCTGCGTCTTCTTCGGATCCACCTTAATGTCATCACTAAACACTACATGACCTATGAAAGCAACCTCTTTAAACCAAAACTCACATTTTTCATACTTTGCATACAATCTCTCCTCCCTCAAGATTTGCAACATCACCCTCAAGTAATCCTCATGCTCCCCCTTACTATGGGAATAGATCAAGATATCATCAATAAAAATCACCACAAACAAATTAAGGTAGGGTTTAAAGACCCTATTCATAAGATCCATGAAGGTAGGCCATCTTGGGAATGTCACACTCCCTCACTTAAACTTAGTGATACCCAGACCAAAGATCAATCTTAGAGAAGTGACTAGCCCCTTGAAACTGAAGGACATAACCACAAACTCATAGTGCCTATACCTAGTCCGGAAGGCCATGTTGGGAATGTTACACTCCCTCACTTCCACATGGTGATATCCAGACTGAAAATCAATCTTAGAGAAGTGACTAGCCCCTTGAAGTTGGTCAAAAAGTTCATCAATCCTTGGTAGAGGATACTTATTCATTATGACGACCCTATTAAGTTACTGGTAATCAATGCACATTCTAAGAGTACCATAATTCTTCTTCACAAACAACCCCAATGCATCCCAAACTAATTGACTAGACCTTATAAAACCATTCTTGAACAAATCCTTCAATTGTTCTTTCACCTCTTTCAACTCCACCGGGGCTATACAGTAAGGGGGAATAGAAATAGGTTAAGTATCGAGAAGGAGATCTATGCCAAAATCTATTTCTCTTTTGGGGGGAACACCGAAAAGCTCATTAGGAAAGACATCAAGAATTCATTAACTACTGGGACCAATTGTATAGGAAGGACTTCAGACTCTACATCCCTAACCCTTACAAGATGATAGAGACATCTCTTAGAAATCAATTTGTGGTCTTTAATGCAAGAAATGAATCTACCCTTGACCATCACATCATGATTCTCCCACTCAAGAACAAGTTCATTAGGAAATTAGAATTTGACCCTATAGGTTCTACAATAAATAGAAGCATAGTATGCATTTAACGAATCCATCCCAAGAATGACATCAAAATCTACCATGTCTAATTCAATAAAATCACAAGGTAATATTTTATGCAAAATAAAAATAGGACAATTTCTATAGACCTTTCTAGCAATAATGGTTACACTAACGGGAGTAGACACTTCATATGGCTCACACAATAATTTGGGACTAACATGAAGCTTTTTGGCAACAAAAGGAGTAATAAGAGAAAAAGTGGCACCCGAGTCTATCAAAGCATACGCATTAAAATAAAAAACCTTTAATATACTGGTGATGACATCGGGCACCTTATCTACCCTTTGTCTCCCTTGGAGAGCATAGAATTGGTTTTGCCTTGGGCCACCTCCTTGTTAACCTCCTTTTTCCTTGGGACTCGCATTTGCACCTTGACCTTGTGGACGACCATCTCTATCCTTATTTCAATTGCGAGTACAATCCATCACCTTATAACCTACTTCACCATAACCATAGCAAGTATTAGTGTCCTTAAAACATAGGCCATTATAGCCTCTACCATATTTTTGGCACATAGTATTCGGCACCACACCACCACCACCTTGGACCGTTGGGTTTTCATTAGTAAACCCTCTATTAGGAGCATTGAAAGACCCTTGGGCTTGATGAAACTGGCCAGACATGGGACTTTGGAATCTACCTTCAAAATGGGCCTTCTTGGCCTCACCACTGCTCGTTTTTCTAAGTTTTTCCCCTTCCAATTATTTGGCATATGTTATGAGGCAGGACACATCCATATCACTTACCAACATGGCTATTCGGCACTCTTTATTGACCAAGTCGACCACTGTCTAAACAAATTTGTTCATCCTAGACCTCGGGTCGACCATAAATTGTAAAATATACTTGGAGAGTTGGTTGAACTTGAGGGCATACTCCCTCACACTCATGAAACCTTACTTAAGGTTCATAAATTTTAGCATTTTTGCCTCCCTTAGCTCTATCGGAAAGAACCAATTGAGAAATGCCGCCTTGAACTCTTCCCAAAGGATGACATTATTATCTTTCCCCTTCTCTACCTTCCATTGGGTGAACCAAATTTGAGTCACCCCCTTGAGTTGGTAGGCTCCCAACTCTATGTTCTTCTTCAATCTAACCACTATAATAGATAATACTTTATACATGTCATCAATAAATTCTTAAGGATCCTCATCCACCTTAGATCTATGGAACTCCGGTGGATTTATTCTTGTAAAATCACTCACCCTAGATGCCAGAGTAGAAGCATGAGGCACTTAGGCCCCTTGGCTGATTTGGTTGGCCATAGCATGAGCCAACATGGTTATAGTATCCTGGAATTCTTCATGAGCCACTCCTCCATCTTGATGAGTGGGAGGAGCCAGTTGTTCCTCGGGTGTATGAGCTCTTCTTCCTCTTCGGAGTAGCATAATCTAGAATAGCAAAGAACATTCATTAGGGGAAAACCTTACTTTAACCTCTATAACACTACATAGATCATGAAGAAGGCAAACATTATCTAAAACGCCTCACAGCCTCTTACTTATAATTATGGTGCACTTCATAACAATGAATAAGACTCTAATCGATGCGGTGTGTTGGATTCCAAGGACCATTAAAAATCTAGTGCTCTAATACAAAGTTTGTCATAACCCATCCTAGGATATAGGCATGACACCAGTGAATGGGGAACACGAAAGAACCCTAAACAAGCCTCCTAGCATATCAATCACACATCCTCGAGCGTGGAAGAAAAATTACAATATTAAGAGATATAAATAAGGATAAGGGGCTAAGGGAAGTCTTTGATAACCATAAAACATTCAAGAGTCAAGATCATAGCAGAATTACATCAATTATTCCAACAACACCTCTAGCATAGATTGAGTGGGGGCCAAGAGACTTTCCGGGCTCACCCTCATAGTATCAAAGTTCAACATAAAGAGATAACAAAAGTAAGAGTGCAAAGCTAGTGTCCCCGAACTTGATGACTCACCAAAGGTTTATCTTTATGATATCAAAAACTAGCCACGTGGAGGATAATCTTGAGGAGCTCCCATTCCTACATGGTAGAATGATGTAGGCATAGAGTATGCGTTAGTATGTTTGAATGTACAAAGTATGTAGGATGCAAGGCAACAAGAGATAGGCAACATAGTCAAAATGCATAATTATAAGCAAGGGATAAGTATAATAGCAACATGGCATCTATGATCAATGCTTGAAGTAAAACATGCTTGTATAGAACATATTACATGTGTAGGAAGAGATCGTCATCATAGACCAAAAAAACTATTACTTGGAATCCAAGGCATATCACCCCCTTGGAAGGTGATTGATGTATCTACCTCTCAATTGGTAGATGGGCATAGCACCCCCCATAATAGTGGCCAAGTTATATACCCCTCAACATGGTAGATGGGCATAGGACCCTCCATCTAAGTGATCAAGGTATATACCCCTTAACATGGTAGATGGGCATAGCACCGCCCATCAAAGTGGCCAAGGTATATACCCTTCAACATGGTAGATGGGCATAGCATCCCCATCAAAGTAGTTGAGGCATGTCACCCCATCAACAAGGTGTGGTCAACTTACAACACTATAGATATTTTTAATTAATTCAATATATATATATATATATATACAATCCCTTCATCATCATAGAGTCACTTAACTCATAAGCCATGCAATAGACCATCAATAACTCAAGAATCCTTAACAAGAGATTTTATCAAACACTTGGCACCTTATCTACCCTTTGTCTCCCTTGGAGAGCATAGAATTGGTTTTGCCTTGGGCCACCTCCTTGTTAACCTCCTTTTTCCTTGGGACTCGCATTTGCACCTTGACCTTGTGGACCAATTATTTGAGAAAACTCAATTTAAATCAACCTACCAATATTTGGTAACACCCTCATGCAAGATACATTGAATGTCCTCATCAAAGTCTCATAATAGATCATAGATTCATAGCTCAAAACATGTTTAAATAGTTAATATTTTATGAAACCCCAAAATAGTTTATAATCAAATTTTATAATAAAGGATACCCATAGATAATCTAACTTGAAAACATACAATTTAGATAAAAAGGAAGGTTGGACATCATGGTTGAAGGGACCCAACAGTTGAAACCTACATACCTCAAATTTGGGATTTCCTTGATGTAGATTGAATGAGAACTTGAAGGTTGAATGAAGTTCTTGAGATTCAGAATTGAGTTTGGGACACTTGGATTTGGATGAAATATTTGGCTAAGTGTTAGAAAGGGTTTTGAGAGTGTCTTGAGTGATATAGAGTTGAAAAATAACTAAGTATAGGTGTTTTATGCATAGGAGGGCTTGGGCCTAAGACCCCAAAGCCTTAGGCTAAAATAGAAAATCGGGGACAAAAATAACATGGATCCGTGCCCCTAGTGCATCACGGCCAGGGCGCAGATCAACACTAGATAAGAAAACTTTTAGAAAATGAAATTTCTCTATGATTTCTCTAAAATTGAGGTTATAACCTTTTCCCATTCAAGTTTTTCCCCTGATCACGAACATATAGTCTTATATGTTGGTTAAGGGCTTTTCCCACAAGTTCATGAATATATGATATGATTTCATTACTTATGATTTCTCATGCATTCACTCTCATTCATATTGAGCTATGTCTCTTGTTTATGTTTAAGTTTATTTTGAGTAATTTTACTACCTTATGTATGTACATGTTTTACTTATGAATTATGGCATTATAATTTCATGCATGCATTGCATCTCATATACTTAATACTTACCAACGTACCAATATATATTTTAGCTGCATAATTTAACTATGTAGGGACATGTACTCCTCCACCGGTGGGTGGCTAGTACTTAGTGTCAAGACTAGCATTTTTATTTGTGGTAGGCCCTTAGTTCAGGACTCTACCATTTTTCTTTATTGCTTGTGTTTTGTTTTGAGATGATGTAGATGTTGGCCCTTTGAAACTTTTACATTCTATGCTATTCTATTATGGAATCTTTTCTATTTGATGGAAGCTGACCATTACTGATTTTGTCCATCGATGTCTTAGTCGGTACGCTTTATGGACAAAATATGTTTGTTATTAATGCTTTTTAATGTTGCTTCATTGCCTTTAAAAGACCCATTGACCCTTTCCTATTTTAAATTCTGCATTTCTTTATGTTTATGCTTATGAATGCTTAAGATATTTAAGATGGCATAGATGGGGTTTCTTTGGGTGTCTCATTCGCGGTGTGACGACTAGGCCTCTAGGTCGGATCATTATAAAACTACTTAAACATGGAATAATAAGGAAAGCAGGTCATTATGCATAAGTACAATTATAGTACCTTTCATAAAATAATGCATTGCTTCAAATGAAAAACCATCGTACTAATAATGAGACATCAGAAATAATAAGGAAGAACACCATGCATACTTGGAAAGAAAGTCATGTTCCTTTGTGAGAAATATCATTAGTAGTAGAAAGGGACCATAAAAAATTATGAGATAATCATTTGAAACTTGAAAAAGAATAAGTTATATAAATCTTAAAAATACCTACCATAGTAATAAACATCTTTGGGCATAATAAAAAGGAACCATCATAAATCATCATAAGAGGACATCTTGGGACATAAGGAAAGATGAACATATAAAATATACAATAATCCTTAGGGAAGTTCATAAAACATAGTGAGAGAGGTCATAGCCAACATAAACCATGTCAGCTAATTTATGGAGCCTGATATTTTCACTACACCAGAAGAAAGAGGGAAGTCACTTTGCCAAGGTGAACCTCCTAATGCCTAAGTGGATCCACTAAGCCTTGTGCAACTCGGGTACTCACCTCATGCCGTTATCTTTAGGGTACTCACCTCTTAGGAATTTACTTATTTGCCTCTAACCCCTTTACATATGGTGGCACATAGTATTAGGGCTTGGGTATTAGCCTCTAGTCTAACATGATACTAGGTAGTGCTCTGACAAGAGAAGAAAATCAAAAGTCATAGAGTCATATCATTTACATCATGAAAATTCATATGGATAGCTTTTTAATCATTTCTTAAACGGGAGATCCTCCACCAGCACCATTCATTCATTAACTAGATGAGAGATCATCAACCATCAACATTCGTTCATTGGGAACTTTTATAAGTTAATAATAAAAAAAGATCATCTCAAGCCATCATTACTCATTGGATCATCATTTTATAAATTGGTACATCTTTATGAAAAAACATGCATAAAGTCCTCAATTTGCCATGATCATAGTTCAGCATAGACTAGGGTTATTATATGGGATAAAGTGTAAAATCAACTTAAAGCATCTAATTTAATAAATCCATGCAAGTTTGTAATAGAAATCATCAATTCAAAATATATTATGATAATCCATATTTAGTCCACATGAACCCTAAAATCCTTTTACATCATAATATCACAAAGAGGACATCACGATATTGCATGGTTTTCACATGATTTCAACAAGTTTCATAACAAACTTGACAACCCCTTATCAATCATAATATTCATAACTTCCATGTCTTTCAAATATCCCTTTCATCAATAAAAGGTACTTCATCACATAACCATAGTCAAAACATGGTGAATTTAATGCATATGAACTTAAAATAATGATATTTAAGGTCAATATGCATGAGATAGGTAAAACATGTTCAATTGAAACCATTCAAGAGAACCCACCCATATGATAATCAAACCCCTAATTAGGACATCATATAAACAATCTCAAAATTCATAAATCTTCATAGCCAATCTTTGTAGGATAGCAAACATAGCTCAACCATCATAAATACTTCATAATATCGACATTAAAAAGGAGTTCATTCACATTCAAGATAACAGTTGACACTTTCCAACTCAAATCAGGCATCTAATGAGGATTAAGAAGTACCCATAAAGAAATCGTCCTTGAAATTGAAGGTTTAGTTGAAAAGGGTTTTGAAGTTCCTTTGGTGGAAGAACCCATGTATGAAGAAACTCATATATCTTAGTAAACTTGAGCAAATAAGAAGAAATCTTGAAAAAAATTTAGAATCTCCTTGAAGCTTGACCTTCAATGGCTATGTTTTGAAACCTTAGAAATTTGAGAGGAATTTGGAAGAAAATATTGGAGAGTTTTGAGAGGTTTTTAATAGTTTTAGAGAGTCAAATAGGCCTAAAATAGTAGAATATTCATCTATTCCCATATATAAGGGTTCAGGGATATGTCCTAATTGGCCTTACTCAAATTTAGAATTTTTTGAAAAATTTTACATATGGATGAAACAAGTGGGCGACGTGAACATGTTTTGTCACATTTTATTTTAGCACGAAGTTCAATTTTTCTCTCTTTTGGCATAGGAATGACTATATGTCACTTTTACACTAAAATGAATCCTCTTCGCGATGCGGAGAGGTCACATACCCTTTTAGAAAGCAGAATTTTATGTGAAAGAATATTTTTTGACATAATTGACTTAAAAATCAGAGACCTTTTTCCAACATAATTTTTCCTCTAGAACAAGAATACAAACTCAGATTTTCTTAAAAACATATGAAAAATATGTTATTCAAGGATTTTAGTATAAGGGCATTCTAAATCGGCTTAGGAGGTGTTACACACATGAGTTGTCAACCTTGGTTTTGTCCTGCTACATCTTGAAATCTCTAAAATATGTGCCTGAAACTCCATATATGAGCTCACTTTATGGCTTGTAGAAAGTTTTACGAATCGTAAGCCATGATCGTGGAACTACCCAATATTAGAAAATATCCAACTTTAGGTGTCCATCTACTACCCCCTTTTATGGATATAATCAAGAGTACAACTCATTTTGTTGATTTGTACTTCCTGATCCAGAAACTCAAATATTCGACTAACTTAAACCCATAATCTATGACACACTTCGATGATTCATAGTCAAAATGGAGAGTAGTTAAAGGAACTTTGTACTTTGCGTTTCCTGAAGCTTTGGCCACTAAAATTTCCAACCATAAACTATGAACACTTTGTACTGTTTGTAGTTCCATTTATGAACTGTAATTTCTAACTCATAAAACCCACCTACGCGTAGTCAAATTTTCACTCCCTTGACCCCAAACTACGAGCCTTGTTATGACGTATGAATTAAATCATGAACCATAGATAAGGCTCATACTTTGACCTGCAGAATCCCATACCTATTATTTTTCTACATTTTCATTTCTTTAAACTTGTGGGGCTTACATTAGATTTGTATCATGATATATTAAAATTATTACAAAAAGAATCAGTACATTTCAAATTCCTCTGAGTAATATATAGTCATTCTAACATTCGTGGTTATTGGTGTGTGTTGTATCTGCAATTGCAGTATTTTAAAAGCTGTTATGCTAAATGAATGACATGGTTGAGATGTCATAATTGCATTATTTTTTTGCATTTGTGATATTGGAAGATATTTTTTTATATATTTTTTTATTTCTTAAGTATGTAGGGGAATAGGATAAGTATTGCATCTATTGTACATTAACTATTTTCTGGTAGTTATGGCAAGGTAGAGTTAATTCTTATGTGGTAAAATTGACTACAATTGAGGTGGAATTTGATTGTTTTTTCAAAATTTATTTATAAATTGATCCCCATTACTACCATCATATTTTAATTTCTTTTATATAAAGCAAAACACCTTGATTTTGAAATTATTTTGATGACTTTGTAGATTTTATTATGGGGATAAGAATATAACTTCATAATCGATATTTTTTCACTAATTTATTAAGTATTTCTCATGAAGGCTAATCAACTAGAAAACTATATCGCAGACTATGCAATCAATTAAACAAGAAGGCAACAATTTAAATAATACAATCGACTACATTGTAAGGTCCCACCTATGAGAAGTAAAATAAGTGCAAGAAAAGAGTCCTTAAAATTTCCTGAGTGCCAGTTGTTATGAGGGGTTTTATGAGCGATAAAAAGTTCCATGGGCCATACGTAGTGCTCATGGGTTGAAGGCTAGACTTGGTGAAAATGATAATTTCTGAAGCGACATGTATGACTTATCAAACAACCCATAAAGTTACTTATGAGCCATAAGTCGTGTCATGTAATGTGAACCATAGAAAAAGTTTCTAAAAGTTAGAAATTTCATCAGACGATCACCTTACATACAACCCATAGCATGGACCATGCCCCATAAATGGGGTTTCATGACCTTGTCTGGTAAAATTTTAAAAGGAAAAAATTAGACCTTTTCATTGTCTAATATCTATGCTATGTCGTTTTGACCTTCAAAGGGCCCCCTTGTCGGCCTTCATAACCATAATTAACTCCATTCCATCCTAATATAAAATTCTCTAATTCCAAAACCACTCTCAAGTTTCCCAAGGTTTCAAGAAAGAAGGTGCAAGGTAGGGTTCTGAATTTATTATCATTTTCCAAAGTTTTTCCATCTCCCATCACTAAGGTATATGGGTTCTTGATTGTGGAGACCTTTCCTCCACAAGCTCTATCATTCCTCTTCTCCTTTATGATTTCCCAAGTTATGAAATTGCATGTTGATTTTATGAAACCTTTGTATGATGATAACATAAAGTATTTTATGTTGATATACCTTTGATTATGATTAACCATTGAAAGTCCAAGTGAAATCTATTATTCATATGAGGGTTTGATGATACCCTAACCAAGTTTTACTATGCTTTGGTGGGTTCTTTGTATAATGAATAATTGATTCCATTTTATAACTCTCATGGCATTTACTCATGATTTGCATGGTTTTAAAGTTTGTACATGAACCCATCATGATTTGAATAAAGATGTATACGAAGCTTCTACGAATGTGAAGACCTTGTGGCAAGTTATGTGAAATCATGAATGGTATGAATTAAAGGGCTATTATATATATTATGAAACAATGAATGCATTTTGAAAGTTATGAAAGCTATGAAGCCCTATATTGATGTTATGAAGCTTGGATTTTGATGAGCTACCCTATAAAAATACTATGATATTGTGATGTTTGGCATATGTTGGCTATAAGTATGATGCATTCTAAATCCTTGGATTTTGATGAGCTACCCTATAAAAATACTATGATATTGTGATGTTTGGCATATGTTGGCTATAAGTATGATTTCAGTATTCCTTGGGATTATGACCCATCACCGAATGGACCTTGGTAGATAACCATTGTCCCATAACTATGTTGGCCCCATTGGTTTATGAATTAGCTAATTAATCCATGTAGCTTAAGTTGCATGATTAATCAAAAAGGGTAGTTTTATTATACGTCACATGTGAATTAAATAATGAAAAGATGGAGTTCCCATAAGGTTAACAAGGTGTTTATGTTGAAAATGGGTGGTGTTCCCATAAGGTGATTATAAAGCACACTTCGAAAAGGGTGGAGTTCTAGTAAGGTGAATATTTGGTTTACCCTGGCAAAGTAGACTACTCCTAGTCTAACGTGGAGTGAATATAGGAATTCCAAGAAGTAGCTCGCTTGGTCTTAAATGTTGTTTATGGTCCCTTCACATATATGTATACTATGTTATATGACTTAGTGATTCCTTATGTACACATAACCATGACATTGAGCATGTATGATTGATCACGCTCAAGATACACCTCTCTTTTGAAGTCAAAGCAATTGTTAAACTAATAAACCTAACTAAGTTTAGGGTCAAACCCCACAGGGAATATGGGATATTCCAAATCTATTCACCAATCATCATTCGAGAATTAACTAACTCAATTTCAAAAAAAGAGGAGGGTGGGGTTTGCATTGATTAATAAGAGATTAAACTAAACTATCTAAAATGGAAGACAATCAATAATGGAGAAGAACTTGGGTATTGTGTTCCCCATGATTCTCTAACTCAACATCCCTAGATATCACAATTCTCAACTAGAGTATCACATGCAGGATGGTAAATTAAGTTCTTTGAAATGACCTCAAAAAGTGCCCGAAAATGTGCCTCGAAAGTGCCCAAAATCATAATTTCCATATATCTCAAAACTCGTGTGTGATATCAAAAATCTGACTTCATATTCTTGATAACGGGGCAAAATTGAATGGGAAATATGTCTAACCCGAATTTTAGAGCAACCGTAGCAAAATTTGATTTTCTTGAGTTTGCGCAAAACAGTGATGATCCGTATTGGTACCGCAATACGCAGCCATCATAGACCACTGTAAAAGTGCCCTTTGCGCTAGGTTCACATCGTGGACCAGATACGAAGATGTGTATTTTGTTGCCCATGGTTTTTACCTCGGTCCAGGCTTTTGGGTCTTAGGCCTAAGCCTTCCCATGCGTAAAAATACCTATACTTACCATACTTCACCTTCATATCATACAAGACATTATCCAATACTCTCCCAAACACTTAGACAAATATTTCACCCCAACTTTCAAGTCCCAAAACTCATTCGGATCTTAAGGATTTCACTCAAGCTTCAAGTCTCCATTTCCAATCGTCATCAAGAATTTTCCAAAGTCAAGGTATATGGGTTTCAACCATTGGGTCCTTTCACCCATGGTGCCCAATCTTCCTTCTTACACAAATTTTAGGTTTCTAAGTTGATTTTACTTATGGGTCTTCTATTATGAATTTGACTATGAACTATGTTGAAGTTTTGTAAAAGTGTGACTGTTTTAGCATATTTTTAACTATGGATCTTTGATTTATCTTGAGATTTGATGAAGGGTTTTGATGTATACTGTATGATGGTATGACCAAGTATTGGTGGGATGATTAACATCAAGATTTCTTGAATGATTTCACTCTTTAATTGCATGGTTTTACACTAGCATTACACACCCTCCAAGTGTTTGATAAAATTTCTGGTTTAGGTTTCTTGAGCCATTGATGTTCTATTGCATGACCTATGACTTGTATGACTTTATGATGATGAAAGGATGGTATAAATATGTTGATTTCATGAAAGTTATCTATAGTGTTGGAAGTTGATTAATTGTCTCGTTCGGGAGGTAGTAGGCCCGAACTACCATGTTGGGGGGGGGTATGTACCTCAATTTCCTCTCTTGGGAGGTAGTAGTCCTCTGCAACCATGTTGGGGGGTTTGTACCTCAATTGCCTCGCTCGGGAGGTAGTAGGATTGTGCAACCATCTTGAGGGGTTTGTACCTCAATCGCCTCGCCAAGGAGGTAGTAGGCCTTGGTTACTATTGATGGTCTCTTCCTACACATGTAATATGTCCTATGTAAGCATCATTTACTACAAGAATCATTCATGCATGTCATGTTGCTATATGCTCATTTATTGCCTAAATTTGAATTTCGAATATGTTGCCTATCTCTTGTTGCATTATATCCTACATACTTAGTATATTCAAACGTACTAACGCATACTTTATGCCTAC